>JABUQX010097391.1:20000-27500 GCA_015478945.1 Trachelipus rathkii | reverse complement strand
TTTGGGAAAGCATGGACTATGCTATTCTAATGATTATTAGCAACAGGATACTTACTTTCAGGAATTACTGTGGTATTCAAAACTATAGAAAAACTTATGCGATTTATATTTCATCCCACGAAGTGGGCAAATCTATTATCCGTGACACTTGAAACTTTCTCCGTAGAAATTACAACGACCTCTCGTATCTCAACCTTCTCCTTCACGTTCTTTCTGGAATTTTTAAAACATTGTAATTTCTAACTCTGCTTCTTCCTCATAGCTTTCTTCTGGTGGAAAACTGCCGTTTGACCTTCGCGGTAAAGGCTGAACTTTTTCCTTCAAACCTCTGCATCTAACTAAACTTTAAATGATTCCGCGAAGCTATGGCTGCCTTCTCCACGCCTTCAAACTCATTTATTCCTTCCTAAGGATGTTATATTCTTCTAAAGATGTTGTTACTGCATTTCTCGCGAGCTTAACATAAGAAGACGCATGCGTTCTGTATCTCGCCCAATTCCTATGTGTGTGCTAAATTTCATATGGTTGGATGAAAAGAAAAAAGCTATGGCCAAAATGCACTTTATGACAAAAAAAAAATTAACAAAAAATTTACTAAACTTAGGGAAACAGGTGTCATATGTTGTTTTCTTTTCAAACAGTAAAATTTTCATCATAAGGAAATTAGATAATAGTATTATCATTATAGTTCAGTTTTCAAACCATTCAGACAAAGAAGTTTTCTTGCGGCCATTCAAAAATGTTAATTTTCATTCAAATAAAAATGTAAAGTAAACCATCAGAGATCCAGAAAATCGATCGAAATCAAAGTTTTAGAGCTTACCAAATGCCACATTTTGCTTTTTGCTTGATGTGGATCGAATGAAAACCAAGAATAAGAAGGATAAAGAATTATCTTCGAGTTTTACAAACTCAAGATCGTGCACGGTACTTGAGTGTTCTTGCAATCGTATTTAATATTGCCATTAAACTAGATTATGACAAAATCATAAAGGGGTCTTTTGCAAATAAGAAAGCAGGGGAAAAGACTCCTAATAATAGTTATTGAGACAAAATCTTTTAGTCAAGTGCAAAGAAAGTATTGCTTCAATATGTTAGGTATCAAATCCAAACTAAGTAGTCAATCACTGGTTGCTCGACCATTTCCATAAATTCTTTATATTTTGCATATTTTTAACCTTATATGTTGACAGTTCAAAACAACAACAAAACACTTTTATTCACACTGGTTTCTAAAGGGTGGCAATTTTTGTATCTTGGGTAGGTCATTTTTGAGTATTTACAGTTAGTATTAACTATATCTCAGCTCTGATAATCACTAGGATAAATTTTCAAATATTGTGTTATTAAGCATAAAGTAAGGTACAAACTTGGCACTTAAACTTTCCTTCTCAAAATATTTCCTCGATATAATTTTTTTGTATCAAAATTTTGATAAAATATCATTTTTGAGGTGATTTTTAGGGGGAAACTAATTTATTTAAAGTATGAAAAATTTGTGATAAGTTACATCTCTAATAGTGGCTTAATATATAAAAGTTGAAACTTAAATCTTGCACACTTTTTTTCAATAGGGTGTTAAAAAATGACCTTTGAAATTATTCCAAATTTAGAGCTCAGTATCTCTTGGGAGCACACACACGAGTATAATAGTTTGAAATTTACAAACATTATTTTACAAATTTAGAAAGTGCTCTACTATGAGTAACCCCATACAAAATATTTGGTTTGAGACTCAATTGATATTAGAGATACAGCATTACAAAAGCAACTAAAAAAATCAATATATATTTATATTACAATGGATTAAATACTTGTTTTAATACGTTTTTATTTATGTGTAAATATAGTATAAGTTACGTTTTAAAATTTGCAAAAGTAACATTTGCAGATAATTTCTTTAATTTATATCCTATTTATACTAAATAAAAACAAGTCATTATTGTGTAAGATCTAAAACTTTTACTTCGAGCATTTTTCTTTGTCTCTGACCGTTTTCATTTAGTGCCAAATGAATGCCAACTACCAATATTTAAAAAAAATTACCAAATAGAGATATGTTCTAATATCAAAAGGAAAGAATATTTGTGTGTCTGTTTATGGCAATTGTTTTAAAAAAGTTTGTATCTGCCATTTTTAAAAAAATTTAAATAGGGAGCGTGTTATAAAATGAGTGCCTATTGAACAAGCATATTAACACCTCTGTGCTTCTCTCTGTGAAAGAGTGTGAATGAGGCGTGAATAAGACCAACCATTGAGGCATTGAGCAATTTAGTGCAACAGGATATTCAGCACACCCTAGTACACAAATGCCAACTGGGAAAATTTTATCTTTTCGAACAGTTCTACGTTCTTTACTATCATTAAACATATTCATTGTAGAATTCTAATATATGATGTAAATCATTCAAAAAGAACTTCGTTATAATCAATATATCATTCAGTTCAAATTCTGTACAAAATTTTATAGAAATCTATGATTAAAAATATGACAGATTGTCAAGTAATAAATGTGGGTTATTTCACTGATTGATCGATAGAGCGGTATTTTAAAAAGAAAACGGCTCCTCAAGACCCATTGATACTTAAAATGTCTTTTAACTTTTGAGCTTGCTGATCTTAGTGAAATATTTCAGTCTTATATATTTCCCAAAGATCCAATGGTACACTCATGAAGCGCAGGTCTCTTAATTTGGACTATAGCAGTTTGTGATCTCTATAATTTATCCCAGAGACTTCGAGAGCAATAGCACAGGACCTATATCCAGATGGTTTACAGGAAAATGGCGGGCTGTACAGGAAGTTTTTTTGATGTTTTGTCGACCCTTTTTCCTGTGGATCATTTGGGCTACTCCCCATAGCACTTACGCATGTTAGCCAAAAGTCTGTATTTGTATTATATTATAATGCTGAATGAACATCTACATTTCAAATTTTAAACAGACATTTGAGAAAGGTCGAAAAAAATAATAAGAAAAATAAATGTTAAAATTAATTTAAATCTATTTAAAAATTTACGACATAAAATAAAGAGGGTAACTATAGAAAATTTAATTTAAAAAAAAATAAATAAATTAAGCAGCAAATCTTAACATCAGATCTTGTAAATATAAAGAATCCCTATGTGTTGGATTGTCAGAATTTTTTATTGGTTGGAATTCCTCCTACCCCTAGATTGGAACAGAAAAGAAGTAAAAGAACATGACGCAAGTCAAAAAAAAAAGATCCCTTTTTACAGTCTCCTTTATCCTCAGTGTATACCCCCAGTGAGAAATCCTCCAATCTAAGCTTTAACAAACCCTACTACTGTTCACCCTGTTATAAGCCTTTCTATTTCGCCGCTCCTGCCAAACTCACATTCCTCTCCTTCAGGCATGCTTTTACTGACTCAATCCACTTTTTCTTCGGTCTCCCAGACGGTCGATTTCCAACACACTCACCACTATACATCCGCTTAACCAATCGACTATCATCCATTCTTTTCATATGAACACCAAAATGCAATCCATCACAACAATGATAAATAAGAAACCACATAATCTAATAAACCTCTACATTACCCACCACACCTCACCACAAGGCACCAGAAATTACAAATCAAACCTCTCCGAAATATCCCACCTCCCAAACCTCATAATGGGAGGGAACTTCAATGCCCAAGAAGGAAACCAAAGAGGAACACATATCATAGCCAACCTTGAATACCTAAACATCCTAAACAACACAAACAGCCACACCAGAAACCCACCCCAAACCAACCAAGCATGTACATCACCAGACATAACACTATGTTCACCAAATTTGCACACAAAACTTTACTGGTCAACACAAATCGATCTAAACTCCATCATCATAAAATACCAAAATATCAAAAAACCAAACTAACCACTCAGAAAAATATACACAAACTACAAAAATACAGACTGGACACAATTCGCCAACTATATAGAAAACAACACACATCCCCTAAATATCACAAGCACATCAACACGCAACAAAGCCATACAAAACTTCACTTCTCTAATCCGAAAAGCAGCTAACAAATCCATTCCTAAAGGATACATCAAAAAATACAACCCAACCCTAGCACCTGATATAGAACAACTAATCAAACAACGCAACTCACTCAAAAAAATAATACAGACATCACTCCAAACGACAAAACAGATTAACTCTTTAATTAAACACCAAAATCAAAAACTTAACAAACACACATTCCTCAAATAACTTCCAAACCTTCCCCACCAAGAACATACAACAAACAAATAACACCAGAATGTGGAAAGCAATAAATACACTGAAAAACTCAATCAACCAACAAACACACTCACAAATCCATCAAAAACCCAAACACATAAAACCCCCAATGCAACAACAACACGCAAACATTCTCGCAACTCACTTCACAAAGCAGAGTCAAAAACCCACTCACCCTCATAACAGGAAAATCATCAAAGCCCTCAAGAAAATAAAACTCAACCACAACCAAACAATAGAAATAACCACAACTGACCTAGAAAACATAACAAAGACACATAAAAACTCACCTGAAACTGGCCCAGGCAACATCTCAAACAAACACTTCAAACACCTAGGAAACATAGCTTTAACTCAATTAGCACAAATATATAATAGTTCCATCAGCCTAAATTTCATTCCCCCTATCTGGAAAAAAAGCTATCATTATACCCAAACTAAAACCAGGAAAAGACCCCTCTGATCCTTCACCATATCGCCCCATCTCTCTTTTATCAACACTATGCAAACTACTAGGAAAAAAAACATACTAAACAAAATAATTCCACACATCATCAAACATTAATCCCCACACGGTTTTAAACAAAACCAATCAACTACAACCACACTCATAAACATCATTCAGCCCACAATCAACTGCCTAAACTCAAAACCTACTCACAAAACAATAATCATAGCCATCGACATCAGCAAATCATTCGATACAATACCTAAACATAACTTGATCCACAAAGTAACAAAATCTAACATCCCCACTAACCTAAAGAAATGGATTTCCAATTTTCTATCAGGAAGAACAGCACAAATACAAACAAACAATACAAAATCCAGAACAGTAAACATCAATAACGGAGTACCCCAAGGCGCAATACTGTCCCCCAAACTATTCAACCTATTCACGGTCGATTTCCCACAACCACAAACAGATCACACAATCATAAGATACGCAGATATTACCATACCACTACACACCAGAACCTAAACACGGCCACAAACCTGAAACAACAATACATCAACCAACTTCAAACATGCTAAAAGAAAACAGAATGTCTTCCTCACCAAACAAATCGTCAATTACTTTAATCACAACAGACCGCCAAATTGGCACCCCTCCCCAAGTGTACTTAAACAACATTGCCATACTCTTCAACAAAACTCCCAAAATCCTTGGAGTAACACTTGACACTCATCTCACCTTTACAAAACACACAGACAACATAATTTCATCAGCAAACAAGAAACTGAACATATTAAGAACCATCGCTGGCACAGACTTCACAAACAATAAACAGACATTCACCACCATATACAAGCAAGACATTCGTCCGACTCTAAACCACGCCTCTCCAATTTGGCATCTACTACTGACTATAAACAACATAAAGAAACTCCAAACGACTCAAAACAAAGCACTAAGAATCATAGTAGAATGCACATCATCAACACCACAACAAAACCTACACGAAGAAACTAAAATATTACCCATAGACAAACACCTGGACCTGATAGGAACACATTTCGTTGCCAAAATTCAAACACCCAACACCCATACAACATTGACTTCTCCAACCCCATCTACCACAGACTCAATCAATCTCCTTCTCCACCAGCTCTATATTACAAACAAATTCTGATTATATAATATATATTTCTAGCACAAGCAAATATATGCACATATAATGAGGATCACGTCTTTTCAAAATTATTTTAGCTTTCAATATATTTTAAAACAACTAGATAAAGAAACCCTTTCTAACCACACTTGACATTAAATAATGCAAGATCGTGAAGCGAAACAGATTACGCTTGGATCATTTTAGATTTAACCTTGAGAATATTTTCTCATTTTAGCTGAATTGACTTAAATCTTAATTTTTTTTCTCTTGAAATGAGTTTGTTTTTTTTGTAACTTCTAATATTTTGTATTCTTATAATTTGAGTTTAAATTTTCATAATGTTAAATAAAACACTTCAGATAGAGTATACAAAAATTTACCTGAGGTGACAGATCCGTTACTCCGTTACTAACGGAATTAGTTTTTTTGAGTAACGGAGTAACGGACTCGCTACTTTTTCTTTCATGTAACGAACCCAATAACTTCCGCTATTTTTTCTTCAGTTACTTTTTAGTCCGTTACGGCCAGCATCCCGAAGAGTTCAGGCATGTAACTAGAAAACTATAACATATACAGGAAAATAAATAACATTTTTCATTTCAGCAAGTAATTTCATCGAAGAAACAAAAAAAAATTATTTTATTCTAATATTTATTAATAACAACTTAAATATTAGTAAAATCTTACACCTGGCACTGTACGCTCTGATTGACCTTGAAACCTGCATTAGTTGTTCTCGAGAGCAAAAGTTGCCAAATACCATTTTTTTTACGCTTTGGAGAAAATGTTATTTTTTCTTTTTATATCCTTTTTAGGGGGTTCGAGCCGACGGAGGGACAGAGGGGAGACGAAATCCTCCCGTCGTCCCCCGGTAGGCCGAGAAACCCCGACTCTATCCATCGTTCTTGTTTACCCGGGGGTATTCGTTAGTTTTAAAAAAAATTCAACATTTGGCACCTTTGCGTGCTCACTCGGAGTAAGCGGCATCTTCGAATTCTCAAAAAACTGTAAGTTTTTCAACATTTTTAACAATTTTAATTTTTTAAAAAGCGTTATTTTTTATATTTTTTTAATTTCCGTGGTAAAAATGTCTCCTGATTAATAAAATGATATTTATTTTCGTGTAGCTGTTATAGTTTTCTAGTTACATGCCTGAACTCTTCGGGATGCTGACCGTCCGTTACACTTTGTTCGACTACCTTTGAATGTTGAAAGCCAATTGACCAAAAAAATCTTTATATATATATATATATATATATATATATATATATATATATATATATATATATATTATTATTATTATTATTATTATTATTATTATTATTATTATTATTATTATTATTATTATTATTATTATTATTATTATTATTATTATTATTATTATTATTATTATTATTATATATTACATATTATTATTATTATTATTATTATAACATATATATATTATTATTATTAGTTATTATTATTATTATTATTATATATATATTATTATTATTATTATTTTATTATACATATATTATTATTATTATTATTATTATATACATTATTATTATATATATTATTATTATTACATATATTATTATTATTATATTATTATTATTGTTATATTATTATTTATATATATATA
>JABUQX010097391.1:0-15000 GCA_015478945.1 Trachelipus rathkii | reverse complement strand
TCCGGGAACGACAGGGTAGGACTATTTCCCTCCCCGAGGGTCTCCGGAACCCCCGCTCTTGGTATTTGGGTGTCGCGGGGGCCCCTTCCCTACGGGGTATGGAAAACGTCCCTCTGTCCCCCGTCGGCTCGAGCCCCCTAATTTTTTTTTTTTTTTTTTTTTAAATTTTTTTTTAAAAAAATTTTTACATTTTTGTAATAAGCTTTACACGCTGATTCCAAATATTTAATTGGTTTTTCTGTAAGTGTTGTACTTTTCGAGATATTTCATTTATGAAAAAAATATTTTTTTGTTTTTTTTTGTTTTTTACATTTTTGTAATAAGCTTTATACGCTGATTTCAAATATGTAATTGGTTTTTCTGTAAGTGTCGTACTCTTTTCGAGATATTCCATTTTTTTTAAATTTTATTGATATAAATGTGATTTTTAAATAATTATTTAAAATATTTCGAACTTTTGAATCATGTCCATCACCACTGAAATTCATTGTTAGTATCATATACTAGCAATATGTTAAAAAAAAAAAAAAAATCAAAACTGACGGAGTCTTAAAACATAACAGGGCCAAAATTTACTATATAAATATATATATATATATATATATATATATATATATATATATATATATATATATATATATATATATATATATATATATATATATATATATATATATATATATATATATATATATATATATATATATATATATATAAATGTTTATAATTTTTTCTCTTTATTTATATTTTAATAATTTGTAAAATAATAATAAAAAATTAAGCACTTGTAAGTCGTATTATTATATGATAATAATAATAAAACCAGTATATTATTATTATTATTATTATTATTATTATTATTATTATTATTATTATTATTATTATTATTATTATTATTATTATTATTATTATTATTATATATTATTATTATTATTATTATTATTATTATTATTATTATTATTATTATTATTATTATTATTATTATTATTATTATTATTATTATTATTATTATTATTATTATTATTATTATTATTAATATATTTTATTTCGTTGAAAATTTATTTTAAAATAAATTTTAAAGAAATTCATAAAGGCGATTTTGACATGTAATGTAAAGTTAATATAAACCTTATCGTTTGTTATGGTGTGAAGCTCTATTTTCGCATATAACATTTCTTTTGATATTTCTCAGGTTTCTTGCATTTTTTTTTTAATTTAATTAGGAAGGTGTACTGATTACGCTCCACCCATCCTTCATGTTGTAAAGGTATGTCTTTCCTTGTAAATTTCTTGATTAAATTATAGTCTGCGCATTGTTTCTAAATGTATTTTGTATTTGATTGGACGACAAGTATCAATGATATTTTATCTTGGTATTTAAGATCAGGTTTGTCATTTCTCCATGATTTTTATCCACTTTTTTATCAATTGTGTTTTGGTGTGTGGCATTGTCTGGCAGACGATATTTTTTTTTTAATGTGTAAAAATTTTCGACGACGTAATCCCGTTGGTTTGTTTGTTTATTATATCCATAGCTGGGCATGCCGCAACGATTTTCGGCTATTCGGCTAATCGGCTACGCCGCACTATCAATTCTTATAGCCGTAGTCGTAGCCGAAATTTTTTTAAATAGTCGGACAAGCCAACGACGCACTGCATTTTTCCGCGGCTATCGTTTCGGCTATGGAATTTTTTTAAATTAATTAAGTGAACCCTAACTCCGTTCTCCCTGATGACAAGTCACTTTCGAAAACGGGTTTTATATTGGTATGAAAAAGGCGTGGCATTGTAGTGATAAGTGTGTAATAATATTTTCAGTCTTAGTTCTATACTAATACGAATAAGATGTGTCAAAAGCTAAAAGAAGAAAAGTGCAACCTGTTTTAAACACGCAGTTTTATTCAAAATTCCTTTGTGATGTTCTTGTCATGTTATTATTTTATTAATTAGGTATTATTATTATTATGTTACTAAGTAATTAAGTAATAATTATTATAATTACTAATTTACTGATTAGTAGTTACTAGTTACTAAGTAATTAATTACTAGTAAAATATATATATATAACAAATTAATAATAAATAAAAGACATAAATATATATATATATATTATATGTATATATATATATATATATTATTATTATTATTATTATTATTATGCTTACTATTTTTTCCAGCATATATATATATATATATATATATATATATATATAAATATATATATATATATATATATATATATATATATATATATATATATATATATATATATATATATATATATATATATACATATATATATATATATATATATATATATATATATATATATGTATATATATATATAGATATATATATATATATATATATATATATATATATATATATATATATATATATATATATATATATATATATATATATATATATATATTAATTAGATTTATTAATTTATCAGATACTGAAATTTAATTAAATAATTTGTATAAAGTATAAACATAAAATTATTAAAATAATTAAATACATGGATAAGTTTGTGACTAGGACCAGAGGTGTTTCTGGAGACAGTTCAGCCGCTGCCAGTAGTAGCTTAAGGAGCAGCTCTCCCATTTTAAATGAGAGCTGTGACATGGACAGCCAAAGATCTCTTACTGATCCTGTCACTGTAACCCTTGATTGTGAGGAGACGAGGGATCCTGGAAACCAAGGCCAAGAGGGCAACGAGGATGCCGTCAAAGAGTTGAAAAGCTATTTGCTCACTCTTGAGAGGTAAGAAACTCGCCTCCATGCTATAGTAAAGACTAAAGACTAAAGACTAAAGAGCATAGTAAAGAGTAAAGACTATAAAGTAACCAAATTAAATCTTTAAATAAAATCTAGTAAATTAACTTTTTTTGAATTTTTTCATGATTGAACATTTAAATATGAAATTACAATAGTCAAATTCAAAAAAATTAAAAACTTCTATTTATTTCAGTTTCTTCATCTTTGAAAAATTTTTGAGGACTGATGAGAAAGTTGATGGGGTGTCTCTTAGGAAGATTCACACTGGTGTTGCCAAGTGTAAACATCCTGCCTGCAAAGGGAAGAAGGGGCTTTCCTACAGCACCCAGACAAGGTCCCACCTCAAGCAGCATTACAAGCATGTAAGTTTAAATAATTATTAATTAAATAATTTAGATAAGATCACAACAACTAACTGGTGTTGCTAGTTAATTAGTTATCAAGATTTAAACACTCTTGTATAAAGTCTTGATACTTTATACAAATGTTATCAAAGAAAATTAAAAAATTTGTAATTAAAGTTTGTATTATTTTTATATACCAGATGCACAATGACCTTCTCCCTCACCTCTCTGCAGCCATTGAAGGGCTTAGCAAGCGCGGTCGCTCCAGTTCAAGGGAGAGTGAGTCTCGCAAGCGTCAGATGTCTCTGGATGAGAGCTTCAGGTCAAAGTTCAGCCAGCAGAGAGCAAGACAAGGTTACACCAGGTGAAAAAATTCAGAAACATAATATTAGTTATTTTAATTGAACTCAATTTTTTTTAAATAGGTATATGAGCGACTTAGCGTCTTCACGTTTTAAAAATATTTTTATTAAAAATTTAAAATATATTGATTTATTAACTTAATTACTTTTTCATCATTAGGTGGTTCATTCATTCAATGATGCCACTGGATTTAGCTGATGATCCTTACACGAAGGAGATGTTTTACCTCATTAATCCCGAGTTTCATCCCACCTCAAGGAGGACTTTGAGCAGGGATATTGAAAAGCTGATGCAAAAGGGGAAGACTCGACTGATAAACAACCTCTTCCACCAGAAGTGGGTGGCCACTACAGCCGACAGTTGGACCGCCCACAATAGGTCCTTCTTGGGAATGACAGTCCACTGGATTGACAGGGTCAACCTCAAAAGGTGCCATGCAACTTTGGCGGTCAGGGAGGTGAAGGTAAGAAAATTAAAAAGTTAAATTTTGTCATTTTATACCTTAGTCTCATAACCATAAGAACATATGAGGTGTAAATATTATTTAATTTACAGACTAAAACAATAAAATTATTGTCTTTAGGAAAGGCAAACTCACCAGTTACTGGGGAAACTAATCACAGAGATTCATCATGAGTTTAGCATCCACGGTAAGGTGAAGGCCACCACTACGGACAATGGCACCAACTACGTGGCAGCCTTCAACGCCTTTGGTGAGTCCAACCAGGACCAGGAGAACCTTCCTATGGACCCTGATTATCCTGACTTGGAGATTGTGGATCTCCAGGAGCTCCTGAGGGCTGAGGGTGACAACCCAAGTCTGCCGCCTCAACACCGCTGCAGGTACTTAGAATTCGCGAAAACTAGTGCTAAATGCTACTAATATATATTAATAATATTATTAAGTAATAAGTATTAACAAATAAAGATTTGTCATTTAAGATTTAACTAATAATCTTTGAATTTCTTGAATTAAATATCTTATTGTTTCAGTGCTCACACACTCAATCTGTTGGCGACAACAGATGTGAGTGATATACAGGGCTGGAGCAAGGGGGGCTCACAGTGGAGGAGGACCATAGCTAAGATCCAGGCCCTGTGGAACCTTCAGAACAGGGCCCCAGTGGTGGCCAACCAGATCAAGATTGTCGCCAAAAGAAAACTGAAGACTCCTGTGGTGACAAGGTAGTAGTAGTTACTATTAAAAAAAGAAATTTAGCGTAAGAAATTGTTGCCGATTAATTATAGACAAGTTCATTTTATAAGTTTTTGATATTTTATATAAAGTTATATTTATTTCTGCAGATGGAACTCCCTATATGATAGTGTGATGGTCCTTCTGGAGGTTTTAAGGGTCGAAAACCAAATGGATGCCATAAACACCATCCTCATCAAGCAGCCCAAGGGAGGTTCCCCTCTCACAGAGGTAGACGTCGAGGTAAATATAAAGTATTTTTAAAGTAGCAATTGCTCTTTTAATATTTTTATTTATAATTTAATAAATTTATTAAATTATAAATCTCCTCACAAACCCAAACCCCCTCCATTAATCCCTGTTCTGTACCTGTACCATCGCTCTTGCTTGCCCAACACTCATATCGCTACTTCGTAAACAATCTCTAACTGAATATATCCACCTTTTTTTCCGGTCGTCCGACAGGCAAAACACTCTCACATGTGCTCTTATACACTTTCTTAACCAATATGGTGTTCTCCACCTTCTCCACATGTCCAAACCATCTTACAAAATCCTCATCAAATTTGGCAGTCTTTTCCCTTACCCGCAAGACACGCTTCCATGATAAACTCGTTCCTCATCTTATCCAATCTCCTAACTGCCAAGAACGCCCTCAGATTGTCCATCTGTACAACCCTCACTCTTGATCTATTCGCCCTATTCCATACAGATACCTCGCTCTCGTGCTCCCGTATTTTTATTAATAATCAATTATGCTTACGTAACTAAGCAATATATTAATTTTCACTCTTTCAGGTCATGAACGAGTACACATTGGTCATGCAGCCTGTGGCGCAGTGTCTTGATATGCTTCAGGGGGAGAAAAGGGCATACATGGGCACCCTCCTACCCCAACTTTGGTTGATGAAGACCAGCCTTGAGGAGAAGAGTGAAAATATTCATCTTGTGTATGCAAGGCCACTAGTACAGGCCCTCCTCAGTGGCTATGAAAAGAGGTTTGGCCACCTCTTTCAGAATAGGGATCTCCTTATGGCCACTGCCCTTCACCCCTCCTTCACCCTTAAGGCCCTAGAAAGCATTGCACCTGACATGGTGGAGGAGATCGGGGACAGGATTACCCGGAAGATAGGGGACTCCATCAAACCCACTGAGAAACAGCAGCAGCGTCAGCTTGGCCAGCCAACAGAAAAAGAACCCCACAATTCAGACGCACTCCTATTCAGTAAATTGTTTTCTAGAGTATTGGTACGCAGAGCAAGCCAGCAACAGGATGTGGAAATCGTCATACGAAAGTCCATGGAGGAGTGGGTGCCCTCTCAAGAAGATCCGAGCTGTTCCTGTTTCCCCAACCAGCATAGGGAGATATGGATAGATCTATTTATAAAATATAATACCCCCATTCCTAGTTCAGCAGCTGTGGAGAGGTGCTTCAGCTCGGGTGGGGACATCCTCAGGGCCAAGAGATCGTCCTTGAAGGAGGAAAGGTTTGAGGACCTTCTTTTCCTCAAAGGAAATATGGACCTCCTGCAGGAAGTGATTAGCCAGGAGGACATGGAGGAGGAAGAGGACCTATAGCTATGAAAGTATTTAACTATTTATGTAGTTAACATTTAATAAAAAAATTAAATAAATCTGTTTTACTATCTTATAAAAGGTTTAAAATGTAAAGGCATGCTTTCGTTATCGCGCAAAAGTTTACTTTGTAATTTAACGGTATCGCCGTAGGATAGCCGAATAGCCGCATAGTTAATGCCGCACTGAGGTTTTCAAAAATGCAGTCGGATAGCCGACGACGCACTAGTTAGGTGGCAAAGCCGAATAGCCGATGACGGACCTCGAAAAATTATAGCCGCGCCCAGCTCTGATTATATCATTTGCAGTATCTTACATTGTGTATTTTGTATTGGTTTGTCATGTTAAAAATTAATTTTTATAATTAAGTGTTTTAAATATTTTGTTAATTTTTTAAACAAGAAGTGGCATATATTAATGGATGTACCTGTGTTCCTGTTGATAAAACAGTAAGTGGAGTATTGTTACATGTACTGTTTTAGATCGTTTTTGTAAAATTTAATTTGCATTTTTTTTGAAAGATATACCCTAGACATTATTTTTTATAAAAGATAATTGTTCTTTTGAAACAGTTCAAAGTCATTGATAAATTCATTTTTCTTTTTTTTGCTAATAATTTTTGGTTAAATAATATTTATTTATTATTTGGCCGAGAGTATTAGGATCGGAAATTTTAAGCTTTGATTTTGATCTTAATAGAAATATTGAATATTTATTTATTTATTTTTTTATTTATATCTTTTGCTATAAATTTCTTTTGTATAATATTCTTATTATACAATCGGAGATATAGGATCAGATAGTCAGTATAATGTCGTGACAATATATTAATATTAGTGTTAAGATATTTTATCCTTTGCTATATATTTCTTTTATACAATATTTTTATTATATAATCGGAAGTATAGGATTGGATCCATTGCTAAAATTTACAATATTTTATATAGCTGTGTTTAAACATTTTGTTTATCATTTGCTATACACTTCTGTCATATAATAATTTATTATCTGATTGGAGGTATGAGATTTGACATTTTATTATTTAAATTGGAATCAAAGTAGTATTTTTTTTATATATTTATTTAATAAATATTTTCATATATACGTGCTATCGTGTCTTGAACCCCTTGCACCGTATTAGTATTGTGTTGACATTTGAGAGTTAGTGGTCACTTCATTTATGCTTAATAGTTACGTAAGGGTCCTTCAGTCCCATATTATTTTGGTCAATATAAAACTAAAACGGAGTGGCATAAAGCTCTTGGTATCTGCTATTTGGATTTGTGTTGAGTTGTTTATTACCCATGTCCAGATCTCAGACATCATAGAGATGTACACTAGAGTGGTGGAGATCCATTATGAAGGTAAGACATCATTGTGGCGTTATATATATATATATATATATATAAATATATATATATATATATATATATATATATATATATATATATATATATATATATATATATATATATATATATATATATATATATATATATATATATATATATATATATATAAATTAATGTGTATATATATAGTATATATATATATATATATATATATATATATATATATTTAAGAAATAAGGGGAATCTGCATAGAATATTGAATAGGGATGGTGCTTTCGTAACTGATGAAATGAATATGAGGAGAGTGTGGAGGGAACACTTCGAAAATCTGCATAACATTGGCAGTAATGAAGAGGTATTAGTGAATGTGTGTGGGTTTGATGGTGCAAGAAGGAATAGGTATTTTTGGGATGAGGTTAAATGAGGATGAGTAAGGAGGAGGTAATAAATAGAGTGACAAAGTTGAAGAATGTTAAATCTGCAGGTGGAGATGAAATTACTCGTGAAATGATCAAGAATGAAGTAAACTCAACCATGATTTAGTCTTTAATGATTGCATTTTTAACCCCTTTACCTCGGTTGGCTGGTAATAAATTTTATCCTCCCATGCCACCAAACCGATAACATATAGCAAAATAAACACTAAGGCAGTGGTTTTCAAACTGTGTGCCGTGGCACCCTGGGGTGCCGCGAGTTATATTTGCGAGTGCCGCGCTCTAACGAAATGTCTTCTCAGCTCAAGGAAATTATTGCTAAAAAAAAAAAAAATATTCAAAAATAAAAAAAATTCGCTTGAGTTGAAGAAGAAAAATGATATATATATATATATATATATATATATATATATATATATATATATATATATATATATATATATATATATATATATATATTTGGATATTAATATATTATATAAAAATATATATATATATATATATATATATATATATATATATATATATATATATATATATATATATATATATATATATATATATATATATATATATATATATATATATATATATATATATATATATATAAAGATATATATATATATATATATATATATATATATATATATATATATATATATATATAAAGAATATATATATATATATATATATATATATATATATATATATATATATATATATATATATATATGGGGTGCGGAAAATTCTTAATGAGCTATGGGTGCCTTGAACCTAAAAAGTTTGAAAACCACTGCACTAAGGCAAAGACCTTTCTTCTTTCCATCTGACATCGTTCCGAATTTGTGCTATTCTAGCACCTTAAGGAGGATCCACAATAGTCTACCGGGAATTTTCAGCCGATTTCACCAGATAAACACCAAAATGTGTTTTTTTTTGCCCTAAAGCGCCAGCTTGGTGCTTGTGACTGTAGTCGCCTTCCAGAATTCTTTCACTTTTCAAACCATGCTGACCATTTGTCACCCTCGTACTTTTAGTGACTTCAAATCCTGAAATATGCATAGAGCATTACCACATTATTCATTTGCTTATTTTCGATTTTTTGATTTTTCATGTTGTTCATTTTTTTGACGTGTAATTGATATTTTTCTACTTCATCCGTCAACATCGTCTTTCATACTGCGCACGCACCTTTACTAAATAATTTCCTGTATACAGCACAGGTTTGACGTTCTGGGAACAATTTTCAACAAAAAATATTTGAAAATTTTTAAAAAATTTTCTATTAAGTATACAAAAAAAATATCTAAGTAAAAAAGATGCATCTTGCCCGACTATTCAAGCCCCTGAAAATTTGATGTTGATCAAATGAGTAAAAATGCTCAATTTTTCACTTTTAAAATTAAAAAAAAATGGGTTTGGAAATTGGACAACGCTGAGTACAAAACTCAAATAATCGAAATAAGCAAATGTGGATACTGTAGGTAATAGACCCATCTATGCATAATTTAAGTTCGAAGTCACTTTGCAAAAAATTCTGAAAGTTGATATGAAAATAGTCAAAAACATGGATTTTGAAAAATTAAAAATTCTGAAATTATGACTACAGTCACAGAAAAACACCGGAAAACAACGTTTTAGAGAGCAAAAAAAAAGCTACATTTTGGTGTTTATATAGTCAAATTCGGCTGAAAATTCCGAATTTTATGTCCATTTTTAGGTGGGGCTGAAAACTGGGATCAGCCCCAGCCAAAGATTGAACGCTCCCCTTAAGAATTTTATATGGAAAAATTATAAACAATCGTATTAATAGTCAGTCATTTTCATCTTTTTCATCTATGAATGCTGATAACCTGTCACAAGAAAATATGAAGTGCAGTAGCATCTAAGGAACTCATCCTCTGGAGAGTCGGGGAGCATTGGGGAAGGTCGGTAGAAGAACCAAAACGGAAAGGATCAAGGTAAGAAAATACAATTTTTATTTTTATTTCCATTAATTGGTACTAAACTTGAGATCGTTTAATTAAAATTTCATACCTTTTGGTGAATTATATTGTGTATAGTTTAGTTTACTATAAGTAATCATCTCATTTTACGTATGTGAAGAGGTTGTAGCTTGAATTGATTTTGAATAAATTAAATTTGCCAATATATTGCAAACTAATGATTTATAATTTTGCATGGAAATTACTAGTTTGTAAGTTAATTTGTTTTTATTTTGCATGAGAAATGGCAGGAGGATTCAAGTTTATGGGAGTCATTATTGTAAACTTTGTATTAATATACTGTAATGTTTTAACTCCCGATTTTTATTAATTGCCTCGTATCCTAAATTTATCAATTTCGAGTTGCAATATGGAGTGCTTCACTGTGCACTAAAAGTTCTTTAACCATGGGTATTTATTTTTTGTTGCTAGATCTTTATTTTGTAAATGGCAACCCCAGCGGGATCTCAAGTTTGTGTAACAAAACGCTTATGGAGGTATAGTTCAGGGATTAAGAGAGCAGTTATAGTACCTTAAATATATGTAAAGGGGGATAAGGGTAACTGTAGGAATTATAGGGAAATTAGTTTATTGAGTGTTGTAGGGAAGAAATATGCTGGTATTTTGGTCGAAAGGGTGCGTCGAGTGACTAAAGGACTGATTGTGAAGAACAAGGTGTGTTTAGAAGTGGTAGAGGATATGTGGATCAAATCTTTACATTGAAACAAATGATTGAGAAAATGAGGGAGAAGATAAATAAATTGTATTTAGGTTTTATGGATTTGCAACAGGCGTATGATAGGATTAATAGGGAAGCTCTATGGCAGGTGTTAGTGATATATGGTGTTGGTGGTAAGCTTCTGAATGGAATCAAAAGTATGGAGTTGAAAGTGATTGGTTTAATATTAATAACGGAGTTAATCAGGGATGTGCTATGTATCCTTGGTTATTCTATTTGTATATGGATGAGGTTTTGAAAGAATTAGAGGTGGGGTGAAAGGGGATGGTGTTAGAATGATGGAGAATGGAAGAGAGTGGAGGGTGCCCTACCTATTATATGAGGATGATTTGGTTTTGTGTGGCGAATCTGAAGAAAGTTTGAGAGGTTTGTTAGAGAGATTTGGTAGGGTGTGTGTAAAAGTAGGGGTTTGAAAGTAAACGTAGATAAAGAGTAAGGTTATGGTAGTGAGTGAGGACAGTCCTCGGTGTGAAGTTATCTTAGATGGTGAGCAGCCGGAAAAAGAGCCTGAGTTTAAATATTTAGGATATATGATGAATAAAAAGGGAACGGATGAAGCAGAGTGTAGTAGGAAAGGTGTGAATGGTAGGAAGGTGGCTGGTGCAATTAAATTGTTGGTGGATGTTAAAGGACTAAGTCTTGAGTGCCCTAGGGCCTTACATGAGGGTATGTTTTTTAATAATCATGATAATGTTGAAAATTTAATATACACAAACCAATAAATTACCTAAGATACCAATATAAATGTCGTAGTCAAAAGCTGAAAGTTACGGAGTAACGGGTTTCGTTACTTTTCCTTATAAAGAAACGGAATAACGAAAACAAAATGACTTTTTCCTAGTAACGGAGTAACGGTAACGGAATTACCTTTTTGAGTAACGATGCCTACCTCTGATTATACCTTACCGTATAAGGTAAATTTTGGAGCATATCCAATGAATACACATATAGATATATATATATATATATATATATATATATATATATATATATATATATATATATATATATATATATATATATATATATATATATATATATATATATATAATATATATATATATATATATATATATATATATATATATATATATATATATATATATATATATATTAGTTTGACCGTAAAATTAGTTCTCCATTTAAGCGAACTAATTTAATTCATAACTAATATTTTTCCTTTGTAGTATTCGATTGGGTGTGTTCCATTCCATGTGCTTTTATTATAAAAATTCTTATATGTCCCCCACACACGTATATATATATATATATATATATATATATATATATATATATTTATATATATATATATATATATATATATATATATATATATATATATATATATATATATATATATATATATATATATATATATATATATATATATATATATGTAGCACGAGATGATGAGATCTTTAATTAATTAAACATAGAATGAAATCACTCACACCTCGGGTACAATAATTAATAAGATGGAAGGTGTAGAAAAATAGTTGTTGTTATTTTCTTTATTAATATTCTTTTTCATATTGTTGGTTTCACACATAATAATAGATAATTTTTATTTTGTATAATAAATAAGGAGTGGATCATTGATCCTTCAAATACATTTTCGTGAGTATTCAAATCCCAATATTATATTTATTAGAATGATTGGCAAAGGGGCGAAGGCCATAGTGCTTCGATGTACTTTGCAAGATGTTATTCACCACTCTCTCTAATTTTTATCTTATTATTTCACTGGTGAATCAACTTATCGTATCAAATGACACTTAAAAGATCTTATTACTTAAAAGATCTTATTATAAGAACATTAATAATAATCTAACACCTTTAATTTTAGTATAAAAATAATATATTTTTAGCGTGCCAGGGACAAAGCCCTGGGCACTTGTTCTCGCGTCTTCCCTCCCTTTTGGCTTCAGATATCGCCGGGAGGAGAGAGACGTTCTATTGGCTGTTTCAATTTTAAATAACATACAAAAAGGAATAAACATAGTTATGTGTGTGATTTTATAAGATGTAAGAAAATTTTACCGTACATACTAATACACATAACGATTGGAGCTTTGTTTCTCCTCTCATAATAATAATAGCCTTTGCCTCCCAAGAGTTCTAGCTTTATTAATTACAATAAAGATTATAATAGCATTATTTTATATAGTACTATACTTAGTACATATTTGGTGCATCCCCGGCTAGTCAAGAATACCCAGCCTTCAATTCTAAAAAAAATACATTTTTTTTTTTTTTAAATTTTAAAGTCGGCAAAAATATTCCGTAGAATTTATTTCATTTTTACTGATAAACTCAACTTTTTTTTTTTTTTTTTTTTTTGTTTAAACGCCTATATCGCCTGCCTTTAGAACTGCACCCTCTCGTGATGACGTCAGAGGACAACAAGAGCTCATAGCTCCTCCCACTTAGGGTACCACGACAGTTATATTTCTCTCGTTATTTCAGCTAAATTTTAAATATGATTTCACATTAATTAGAAAAAATATTAATTAGACGGCAACATAAAATATTATTAAAATAATTTTGATCAGACATATCTTCCTAATAGCACATAAAATAAATTCGTATATTACTAATTATAATAATTTCATTAAAAATTTTTATTCAGAGGAATCGAATTTCCTAAGCTAATTATCATACTTAATAAATAAAATACAATAATTTTTTTTAATATGGAGATCTCCAGGCATGCTTTTAAATATACCCACAGACTCAAGGTCTTTACAACATCGACATCTTAAAATATAAATTTTAATCTTTCAAAAATACCAAGTTACAATATTTCTTCCTCAGAGAAGGAATTTTATTATATGAATAACAACGGTATCTCCTTAAAGTCCGTCTTACAAGCGTTTCTTTGTTCTACATTTTTCGCAATTTAAAATATAAATTTTTGTTACTCTTAAAAATACAAACTTACACTTTCTTCCTAAAAAAAGGGGAAATTTTTATTATCAAGTTTCACGGAAGACCTTTTTCGGTACCCGTATTACAAGCATTTCTTAAAGTTTTATTTACAAGTTCAACCTTCTTTCCCTCCCGCTTTTTGGGGGATAAGATTAAGAATGTTGGGGGATACCCAAATCCTTATTACACATTGTAAACACAAGTTTATTTAAATATACACAAGATTCTTCTAATTATTATATAACCAAAAGAAGTCTATCTGATTTTCCATTATTTTATAACATCATTCCGCCACCGTATTATAATATATTTTAATTACTTTTTAATAAAACAAAATAATTATAAGATTACATTTGCACTTACAAAAATTACTTTCGTTGGGAGAAGAATTTCTATGTTCTTTCCTGTATTCTCTGAACAACGTTACGAGTGGCTTATGTGCTTTAACAGACAGCAATTTTGAGCTTTTTTTCGTTTCTGCATAGAGGCATTTAACTTTTGGGTTATTTCGTACCCTTCACAAGTTTCTTTATATAGGCCTCGTCTTCATCTTCTTTTTCTTTTTATTTTTCTTTTTCTTTCTTAAGTTTCACATTTTTAGAGAAAGCTTTTGCTTACGTGCCTTTTGGAGGTCTCAATTGTGGGGAGTTTTCCTCTACCCATCCCCCATATAATAGCAGGACTAAGCTTTCTGGTATCGGCCTTCATTGGAAGATCTTTTGTTCTTTTTTTTTTTCTTTTTGAAATGCGCGGCGATTTTCTGTTAATGAACTGACTTTTTTTTTTTTTTGAAAGCACTATTTTTACTGGATAACGACTTTTTATTTTCTTTTACAAAAGGAAATTTTCTTCACGTTATCGCTTACGTTTTTTAGCATTATCAATATTGAACCTCAAGACTTACTTTTTTAATAACTTCACTTGAGTACTCATTACTGAACACTTTCATTCATTATCACCTAGTGCTATTTTATTATTATTATTATTTTTATTATTATCCTTTGACCCTTTTTATCAGACAGGTTGGTATTTTTAAGTCACGATACTGGGGGCATCACATGTAGCACGAGATGATGAGATCTTTAATTAATTAAACATAGAATGAAATCACTCACACCTCGGGTACAATAATTAATAAGATGGAAGGTGTATAGAAAAATAGTTGATGTTATTTTCTTTATTAATATTCTTTTTTATATTGTTGGTTTCACACATAATTAGCGGCGCACGAAAATTTTTGTGCGCTTCACGATAAATGCGAAAACGGTTAAACACCCAACGAAATGGAACGAAGTACATCA
>JABUQX010097390.1:2500-14480 GCA_015478945.1 Trachelipus rathkii | reverse complement strand
AGAAGAAAGAAGAGAAACTATAATCAGATATTGACGTGGAAACAGAAACTAGATTAGTGAAGAGGCATTGACGTAAGAAAATAAATTTATTATCATATTATATATTTTTCATCATTTATTATTATTAATTGGAATGACAAGTTTAAATTTCAGACTTGGTTGACAATAACTTTGTAACATGACTAGAACTAATACCGACCATTAACATCATACTATTATAATAATCATTTATAGATATATATCTATTATTATCGTGGAATATCTCACACAAAGGAAGCGACTTCTTTATAAAATCAGGTAATTATATACTGAGTGGTTCATTAAATTACAAATTGCATAGTTATTAAGTTTATTGTGTGTTTAGTTTAATCAGTGCGCAACTCTGCTATAATGGTAAATGAGGATGATGAAACAAAGAGGAGTGAGGATTGTAGAATGGTTGGGAAATGTCCAGTATTTTCCGGTAAGGAAAAAGATTATGAGAAATGGAGAAGAAAGGTGAGTGATTGGGCGGAATTAAATGGGAATTTGAAACAAAAGGGATTGATTATAAGATTATATTTGGAGGGTGAAGCGGAGGAATTAACAAAGAATATAAATATGGGAGAATTATCAAAAGAGGGAGGAGTGAAGATAATTTTATCAGCTTTAGATAATAGGTACAAGTTGGATAAAAGAGTGGAGAGATTTAATAGTGTTCTGAATGTGTTAAAAATTGATAGAAGAGAGGAAGAGAGCGTGAAAGAATATGTGATACGGTATGAAAAAGTAATGTGTGAAGCGAACTGTTTAGGAATGAGTGAGTGGGGTAAAGATGTAAAAGGAGCACATTTATTGTATACTGCAAGACTTAAAAAATGGGAAGAACAGATTATTATAGGTGGATGTGGTGAAAGTGAGTTGGAATACGATAATATTAGGAAGCAAATGTTAAGAATATTTGAAGATATAAAAACTGAGAGTGAGGACAGAAAAGAAAGAAAGGAAAAGGAAGAAATGTGGTGGGAAAGAAATAGACAAGGTATGAATGAAATGACAGGAGCGGTGACTAAAAGAAGAGAAGCAAGTAAAAATGAGAAAGAACAAATGTGGTGGGAGAGGAATAAAAACGTTCCGGATATGGATGAAACAACAGAAGGAATGGGGATAAAAGAATAGAGGATATGTTATAAATGCGGAGGAAAAGGACACATGGGGTGGCAATGTATAAAGAAGGGTGGGATGAGATGTTTCAAATGTTTGAAAGATGGACATATATCAAAGGATTGTGAAGATCAAATGGTTTGTTTACGATGTGGGAGAAAGGGACATGGATCAACACAGTGTCAAACAAGCGATGAGAACATAAGAAAATGCACGATATGCCATAAATGGGGACACAAGGAAAATGAATGTTGGTGGAATGATAAAGATAAAAAAAGGAATAAAAGAAATGAACAAAAAGGATAATGAGAATATATATTTGAGTGAGGAAAATAAGATAAATCAAGAAATAGATGTAGAAAAAAAGGGAATAATTAAAGCAATTCTAGATGGTAGATCCAATAGTAAAGAAGTAAGTGAAAAGGAAAAAAAGGAATGGCATAAGGAAATAATACGTTATGGAAAAGTGAAAGAACGTAATGAGGAAAGAGAGAGTTTGGATGAAATAGGGAGTGATGGGGAGGGTTACATAGAATATAGTAGAAATGAATATGGATGTGTAGTAAGTGAAGAAGAGGAATGGGATATAAGTAGAATGGAGAGAAGTGAAAAAGAAAGAATGATCAATGAAAAAAGGCAACAAGGAACAACTGAGTTAATAAGGAATCAAGCAAGTGGAATAGTGAATAAGATGTGGAAAATGTGTGAAGAAATTATAGAAGATATTAACTGGGGAAAGAAGTGTAAGTGCAATAATGTTTTTATGAGTCACGCAAGTGAAGTAGTGAATATGATGTTAAATAAGTGTGAAAAACTTATGGAAGATATGAACTGGGGAAAGAATTGTAGATGCAACAGTGATTTTTTCTGAGGGGTGTTAAATGTGTAAATGTGTTAAATGAAAAAAAAAATGAGGTGTGAATAAGTAATATATTGGAAGAATGTTAGGGGGATGAAAGAGAGAAAAGAGAGTAGTGTGAGATTGATAGCAGACATTGATGATGTGAGTCATCATCATTGTTTGCTATGTGAAATTGTTTATTTTCAGTAGCATAGTTTATTAAATTAGAATTATTATTTGAAGATTTATTAAAGATTTAGTAATAGAGGTAGAAACTGTATTTGATATGAGAGAGAAAAATTTAGAAATATAAGAGCGTTAGAAGAACATATTTAAGAAGAAAGAAGAGAAACTATAATCAGATATTGACGTGGGGGAAATAAGGAACCTAGAGTGAGTGGAAGAGGCAATTGACGTAAGAAAATTAAATTTATCTATAACATAATTTAATATTTTCTCATCATTTATTAAGCTCAAAATATGGATATGACAAGTTTAATTTCAGACCTTTTGGTTGACAATAACTTTGTAACATGACTAGAACTAATAACGACCATTAACATCATATACTATTATAATTCATAAATCATTATAAATATATATACTAATTATATTAGGAAAAAATGGCAATACAAGTTAACAAAATATGTCATAGTAGCTGCAAAATCAGGTAATTATATACTGAGTGGTTCATTAAATTACAAATTGCATAGTTATTAAGTTTATTGTGTGTTTAGTTTAATCAGTGCGCAACTCTGCTATAATGGTAAATGAGGATGATGAAACAAAGAGGAGTGAGGATTGTAGAATGGTTGGGAAATGTCCAGTATTTTCCCGTAAGGAAAAAGATTATGAGAAATGGAGAAGAAAGGTGAGTGATTGGGCGGAATTAAATGGGAATTTGAAACAAAAGGGATTGATTATAAGATTATATTTGGAGGGTGAAGCGGAGGAATTAACAAAGAATATAAATATGGGAGAATTATCAAAAGAGGGAGGAGTGAAGATAATTTTATCAGCTTTAGATAATAGGTACAAGTTGGATAAAAGAGTGGAGAGATTTAATAGTGTTCTGAATGTGTTAAAAATTGATAGAAGAGAGGAAGAGAGCGTGAAAGAATATGTGATACGGTATGAAAAAGTAATGTGTGAAGCGAACTGTTTAGGAATGAGTGAGTGGGGTAAAGATGTAAAAGGAGCACATTTATTGTATACTGCAAGACTTAAAAAATGGGAAGAACAGATTATTATAGGTGGATGTGGTGAAAGTGAGTTGGAATACGATAATATTAGGAAGCAAATGTTAAGAATATTTGAAGATATAAAAACTGAGAGTGAGGACAGAAAAGAAAGAAAGGAAAAGGAAGAAATGTGGTGGGAAAGAAATAGACAAGGTATGAATGAAATGACAGGAGCGGTGACTAAAAGAAGAGAAGCAAGTAAAAATGAGAAAGAACAAATGTGGTGGGAGAGGAATAAAAACGTTCCGGATATGGATGAAACAACAGAAGGAATGGGGATAAAAGAATAGAGGATATGTTATAAATGCGGAGGAAAAGGACACATGGGGTGGCAATGTATAAAGAAGGGTGGGATGAGATGTTTCAAATGTTTGAAAGATGGACATATATCAAAGGATTGTGAAGATCAAATGGTTTGTTTACGATGTGGGAGAAAGGGACATGGATCAACACAGTGTCAAACAAGCGATGAGAACATAAGAAAATGCACGATATGCCATAAATGGGGACACAAGGAAAATGAATGTTGGTGGAATGATAAAGATAAAAAAAGGAATAAAAGAAATGAACAAAAAGGATAATGAGAATATATATTTGAGTGAGGAAAATAAGATAAATCAAGAAATAGATGTAGAAAAAAAGGGAATAATTAAAGCAATTCTAGATGGTAGATCCAATAGTAAAGAAGTAAGTGAAAAGGAAAAAAAGGAATGGCATAAGGAAATAATACGTTATGGAAAAGTGAAAGAACGTAATGAGGAAAGAGAGAGTTTGGATGAAATAGGGAGTGATGGGGAGGGTTACATAGAATATAGTAGAAATGAATATGGATGTGTAGTAAGTGAAGAAGAGGAATGGGATATAAGTAGAATGGAGAGAAGTGAAAAAGAAAGAATGATCAATGAAAAAAGGCAACAAGGAACAACTGAGTTAATAAGGAATCAAGCAAGTGGAATAGTGAATAAGATGTGGAAAATGTGTGAAGAAATTATAGAAGATATTAACTGGGGAAAGAAGTGTAAGTGCAATAATGTTTTTATGAGTCACGCAAGTGAAGTAGTGAATATGATGTTAAATAAGTGTGAAAAACTTATGGAAGATATGAACTGGGGAAAGAATTGTAGATGCAACAGTGGTTTTTTCTGAGGGGTGTTAAATGTGTAAATGTGTTAAATGAAAAAAAAAATGAGGTGTGAATAAGTAATATATTGGAAGAATGTTAGGGGGATGAAAGAGAGAAAAGAGAGTAGTGTGAGATTGATAGCAGACATTGATGATGTGAGTCATCATCATTGTTTGCTATGTGAAATTGTTTATTTTCAGTAGCATAGTTTATTAAATTAGAATTATTATTTGAAGATTTATTAAAGATTTAGTAATAGAGGTAGAAACTGTATTTGATATGAGAGAGAAAAATTTAGAAATATAAGAGCGTTAGAAGAACATATTTAAGAAGAAAGAAGAGAAACTATAATCAGATATTGACGTGGAAACAGAAACTAGATTAGTGAAGAGGCATTGACGTAAGAAAATAAATTTATTATCATATTATATATTTTTCATCATTTATTATTATTAATTGGAATGACAAGTTTAAATTTCAGACTTGGTTGACAATAACTTTGTAACATGACTAGAACTAATACCGACCATTAACATCATACTATTATAATAATCATTTATAGATATATATCTATTATTATCGTGGAATATCTCACACAAAGGAAGCGACTTCTTTATAAAATCAGGTAATTATATACTGAGTGGTTCATTAAATTACAAATTGCATAGTTATTAAGTTTATTGTGTGTTTAGTTTAATCAGTGCGCAACTCTGCTATAATGGTAAATGAGGATGATGAAACAAAGAGGAGTGAGGATTGTAGAATGGTTGGGAAATGTCCAGTATTTTCCGGTAAGGAAAAAGATTATGAGAAATGGAGAAGAAAGGTGAGTGATTGGGCGGAATTAAATGGGAATTTGAAACAAAAGGGATTGATTATAAGATTATATTTGGAGGGTGAAGCGGAGGAATTAACAAAGAATATAAATATGGGAGAATTATCAAAAGAGGGAGGAGTGAAGATAATTTTATCAGCTTTAGATAATAGGTACAAGTTGGATAAAAGAGTGGAGAGATTTAATAGTGTTCTGAATGTGTTAAAAATTGATAGAAGAGAGGAAGAGAGCGTGAAAGAATATGTGATACGGTATGAAAAAGTAATGTGTGAAGCGAACTGTTTAGGAATGAGTGAGTGGGGTAAAGATGTAAAAGGAGCACATTTATTGTATACTGCAAGACTTAAAAAATGGGAAGAACAGATTATTATAGGTGGATGTGGTGAAAGTGAGTTGGAATACGATAATATTAGGAAGCAAATGTTAAGAATATTTGAAGATATAAAAACTGAGAGTGAGGACAGAAAAGAAAGAAAGGAAAAGGAAGAAATGTGGTGGGAAAGAAATAGACAAGGTATGAATGAAATGACAGGAGCGGTGACTAAAAGAAGAGAAGCAAGTAAAAATGAGAAAGAACAAATGTGGTGGGAGAGGAATAAAAACGTTCCGGATATGGATGAAACAACAGAAGGAATGGGGATAAAAGAATAGAGGATATGTTATAAATGCGGAGGAAAAGGACACATGGGGTGGCAATGTATAAAGAAGGGTGGGATGAGATGTTTCAAATGTTTGAAAGATGGACATATATCAAAGGATTGTGAAGATCAAATGGTTTGTTTACGATGTGGGAGAAAGGGACATGGATCAACACAGTGTCAAACAAGCGATGAGAACATAAGAAAATGCACGATATGCCATAAATGGGGACACAAGGAAAATGAATGTTGGTGGAATGATAAAGATAAAAAAAGGAATAAAAGAAATGAACAAAAAGGATAATGAGAATATATATTTGAGTGAGGAAAATAAGATAAATCAAGAAATAGATGTAGAAAAAAAGGGAATAATTAAAGCAATTCTAGATGGTAGATCCAATAGTAAAGAAGTAAGTGAAAAGGAAAAAAAGGAATGGCATAAGGAAATAATACGTTATGGAAAAGTGAAAGAACGTAATGAGGAAAGAGAGAGTTTGGATGAAATAGGGAGTGATGGGGAGGGTTACATAGAATATAGTAGAAATGAATATGGATGTGTAGTAAGTGAAGAAGAGGAATGGGATATAAGTAGAATGGAGAGAAGTGAAAAAGAAAGAATGATCAATGAAAAAAGGCAACAAGGAACAACTGAGTTAATAAGGAATCAAGCAAGTGGAATAGTGAATAAGATGTGGAAAATGTGTGAAGAAATTATAGAAGATATTAACTGGGGAAAGAAGTGTAAGTGCAATAATGTTTTTATGAGTCACGCAAGTGAAGTAGTGAATATGATGTTAAATAAGTGTGAAAAACTTATGGAAGATATGAACTGGGGAAAGAATTGTAGATGCAACAGTGGTTTTTTCTGAGGGGTGTTAAATGTGTAAATGTGTTAAATGAAAAAAAAAATGAGGTGTGAATAAGTAATATATTGGAAGAATGTTAGGGGGATGAAAGAGAGAAAAGAGAGTAGTGTGAGATTGATAGCAGACATTGATGATGTGAGTCATCATCATTGTTTGCTATGTGAAATTGTTTATTTTCAGTAGCATAGTTTATTAAATTAGAATTATTATTTGAAGATTTATTAAAGATTTAGTAATAGAGGTAGAAACTGTATTTGATATGAGAGAGAAAAATTTAGAAATATAAGAGCGTTAGAAGAACATATTTAAGAAGAAAGAAGAGAAACTATAATAGAAAAATTTAGAAATATAAGAGCGTTAGAAGAACATATTTAAGAAGAAAGAAGAGAAACTATAATCAGATATTGACGTGGAAACAGAAACTAGATTAGTGAAGAGGCATTGACGTAAGAAAATAAATTTATTATCATATTATATATTTTTCATCATTTATTATTATTAATTGGAATGACAAGTTTAAATTTCAGACTTGGTTGACAATAACTTTGTAACATGACTAGAACTAATACCGACCATTAACATCATACTATTATAATAATCATTTATAGATATATATCTATTATTATCGTGGAATATCTCACACAAAGGAAGCGACTTCTTTATAAAATCAGGTAATTATATACTGAGTGGTTCATTAAATTACAAATTGCATAGTTATTAAGTTTATTGTGTGTTTAGTTTAATCAGTGCGCAACTCTGCTATAATGGTAAATGAGGATGATGAAACAAAGAGGAGTGAGGATTGTAGAATGGTTGGGAAATGTCCAGTATTTTCCGGTAAGGAAAAAGATTATGAGAAATGGAGAAGAAAGGTGAGTGATTGGGCGGAATTAAATGGGAATTTGAAACAAAAGGGATTGATTATAAGATTATATTTGGAGGGTGAAGCGGAGGAATTAACAAAGAATATAAATATGGGAGAATTATCAAAAGAGGGAGGAGTGAAGATAATTTTATCAGCTTTAGATAATAGGTACAAGTTGGATAAAAGAGTGGAGAGATTTAATAGTGTTCTGAATGTGTTAAAAATTGATAGAAGAGAGGAAGAGAGCGTGAAAGAATATGTGATACGGTATGAAAAAGTAATGTGTGAAGCGAACTGTTTAGGAATGAGTGAGTGGGGTAAAGATGTAAAAGGAGCACATTTATTGTATACTGCAAGACTTAAAAAATGGGAAGAAGAGATTATTATAGGTGGATGTGGTGAAAGTGAGTTGGAATACGATAATATTAGGAAGCAAATGTTAAGAATATTTGAAGATATAAAAACTGAGAGTGAGGACAGAAAAGAAAGAAAGGAAAAGGAAGAAATGTGGTGGGAAAGAAATAGACAAGGTATGAATGAAATGACAGGAGCGGTGACTAAAAGAAGAGAAGCAAGTAAAAATGAGAAAGAACAAATGTGGTGGGAGAGGAATAAAAACGTTCCGGATATGGATGAAACAACAGAAGGAATGGGGATAAAAGAATAGAGGATATGTTATAAATGCGGAGGAAAAGGACACATGGGGTGGCAATGTATAAAGAAGGGTGGGATGAGATGTTTCAAATGTTTGAAAGATGGACATATATCAAAGGATTGTGAAGATCAAATGGTTTGTTTACGATGTGGGAGAAAGGGACATGGATCAACACAGTGTCAAACAAGCGATGAGAACATAAGAAAATGCACGATATGCCATAAATGGGGACACAAGGAAAATGAATGTTGGTGGAATGATAAAGATAAAAAAAGGAATAAAAGAAATGAACAAAAAGGATAATGAGAATATATATTTGAGTGAGGAAAATAAGATAAATCAAGAAATAGATGTAGAAAAAAAGGGAATAATTAAAGCAATTCTAGATGGTAGATCCAATAGTAAAGAAGTAAGTGAAAAGGAAAAAAAGGAATGGCATAAGGAAATAATACGTTATGGAAAAGTGAAAGAACGTAATGAGGAAAGAGAGAGTTTGGATGAAATAGGGAGTGATGGGGAGGGTTACATAGAATATAGTAGAAATGAATATGGATGTGTAGTAAGTGAAGAAGAGGAATGGGATATAAGTAGAATGGAGAGAAGTGAAAAAGAAAGAATGATCAATGAAAAAAGGCAACAAGGAACAACTGAGTTAATAAGGAATCAAGCAAGTGGAATAGTGAATAAGATGTGGAAAATGTGTGAAGAAATTATAGAAGATATTAACTGGGGAAAGAAGTGTAAGTGCAATAATGTTTTTATGAGTCACGCAAGTGAAGTAGTGAATATGATGTTAAATAAGTGTGAAAAACTTATGGAAGATATGAACTGGGGAAAGAATTGTAGATGCAACAGTGGTTTTTTCTGAGGGGTGTTAAATGTGTAAATGTGTTAAATGAAAAAAAAAATGAGGTGTGAATAAGTAATATATTGGAAGAATGTTAGGGGGATGAAAGAGAGAAAAGAGAGTAGTGTGAGATTGATAGCAGACATTGATGATGTGAGTCATCATCATTGTTTGCTATGTGAAATTGTTTATTTTCAGTAGCATAGTTTATTAAATTAGAATTATTATTTGAAGATTTATTAAAGATTTAGTAATAGAGGTAGAAACTGTATTTGATATGAGAGAGAAAAATTTAGAAATATAAGAGCGTTAGAAGAACATATTTAAGAAGAAAGAAGAGAAACTATAATCAGATATTGACGTGGAAACAGAAACTAGATTAGTGAAGAGGCATTGACGTAAGAAAATAAATTTATTATCATATTATATATTTTTCATCATTTATTATTATTAATTGGAATGACAAGTTTAAATTTCAGACTTGGTTGACAATAACTTTGTAACATGACTAGAACTAATACCGACCATTAACATCATACTATTATAATAATCATTTATAGATATATATCTATTATTATCGTGGAATATCTCACACAAAGGAAGCGACTTCTTTATAAAATCAGGTAATTATATACTGAGTGGTTCATTAAATTACAAATTGCATAGTTATTAAGTTTATTGTGTGTTTAGTTTAATCAGTGCGCAACTCTGCTATAATGGTAAATGAGGATGATGAAACAAAGAGGAGTGAGGATTGTAGAATAGTTGGGAAACAGTGCGGTCCTCACTAGTACTGAGCTTTGGAATGACCTCGCACAGCAAATAATATGCTGATTTCCAGCCCATAACGCCTAGGGCTTTGCCCTCCATGAAGAAGGTCACGGTTGACAAGTCTAGAAGGCTGTGTGCGCTGCACTTCTCACCACCATGCAGCAAAGTACAAAACGAAGACGGTTTGCCTAATAAATCCACACACATTAAAACGTCGATTGAACTGCCAAAGCTGTTGTGTGGCTCAAGACGAAACATGGAATGCCTTGAGATCTTGCCAGATAGGTCGTCGGTAGACCTGTGCGTCGAAGCCTGGTGCCAAACGTTCTATTAGCGCATTGTCAACAGGCATGGGCATGGGAGCCGTTTGCGCGATGAGTCCAAAATATTCTGGGCTGATATTTGCTTTCGCACTTGCTACGAACTATCCTCGTCCCTATTCACCGGAGATTGTTGAATGCATTATTAGCTACCGCTGCGAACACATACAACAGCCACCCATGTCTTTTTTTCATCACCGCCGTTCCATAGCGGGACCGATTCTCCACCTAATGCACAATTGAATGCTCGCTCCACATTATTGAAAGGACGGTTACAAACTACGCTACGCAGTCGCATCGATGAACAGGCTGACCTGAATGGCCCCAGCGAAGCCATAACCTCAACCTTTGGGACGCTTTAAAGGGCAAGTTCGAAGATCTACGCCCCGAACCTCTCACCATTTTAACGAGCTGAAACGTGTCAGGGTGCGGTATGGCCCGACACATTACACACGATACTTTCAGAATTTCATTTTGACTTTACCTCTAAGGCCAGGTGGAGTCAGTATTAGAGCAAGAGCGCAGCATGTTGGCATTATTCAGTTGCATATAGGGCGCTTGACTAGTTACACCCCCATTGGGTTGCGAAGTTGTTCACCACTTTCACCTGCGAAGGTGGCAACGCGCACGCGTTGTTCACCGCCGTCGAAAGGTCACGATACGGCATGCACATTTTTCTCTATTCCCTCTCGTTATCTTTTTGCACAGACACGGCCAATGAATGAATTATTACACAAATCCGGGCGTCAGGAGACATGACGTCAAAATTTCTACTTGGTTGAGCATTATTTTGAACAAGAATTCTATTTTTAAAAGCTATTTTACGTTATCATAAAGTACTTGCTTTAAACTAAAAACAGCCATCGCTTAATATTGAGAAAGTTTCTCAAATTTTATTTAGTTGCCTTGGTTGATGTAAGACTTTTATAAAATCTGACAACGAGTTGTTATCGCGAGAACCTCTATTTTATACTATAATATACATAGTAGATATATATATATATTAATATATATATATATTATATATAATATTTATATATATATATATATAATATATATATATATATATATATATATATATATATATATATAATATATAATATATATGTGTGTGTTGTGTGTATGGTGTGGTGTGTGTGTGTGTGTCGTTGTGTGGTGTGTGCTGTGTGTGTGATGTGTGTGTGTGTGTGTGTGTGTGCTGTGTGTTGGTAAGAAGATAAATAAATGTCGTGGAAATGAAAGATTTAACAGGCTAATTGTGAAATTTCGTCAAATTGCTCCATGATCAGCAATTTAAAAACAAAAAAAAGCAAAATAGTGGGATCACGATGCGCTTGATCAAAATTACAATTTGAATGAATTGCGAAAATGGTTTTATCCAGAAGTTATGGAGTGCGGACTTAGAATAGCATCGAGAAGATTGCAAGTCTCCAGAATTGCACCAGACAATAGGCATCAGAAATATTCGCAGTATACTAGAAATCTTGCAGCTAGCACTAGAAATATTCTATATATTATATATATATATATATATAATATATATATCATATATATACTATATATATATATATAATATATCATATATAATATAATTATATATATATATATATATACTATATATATATATATATAATTATATATATATATATATATATATATATATATATTATAAAGCAGAGAGAGAGCAGAAGACGAGATGCCGAAGAGAGAGAGACGAGAGAGAGCAGCGAGAGCAGAGCCTTTGTTAGTCTAGTAGTTGCAAAAGGAGCATGCTGGATGTGTCTAAAAGTACGCGAAGCTAAGAATGTTAAACATGTGAATGGTGGAATGCAAAA
>JABUQX010097389.1:55000-58178 GCA_015478945.1 Trachelipus rathkii | reverse complement strand
AAGGGAGAGATTTGTTAAGTGTTAGTAGTTTAATTCGCACGTAATGGTGTGTTAGGTTTGGTCGTTGTACATTATATTCTTAATTCAGGTTATGTTATGTTAGCTTTTTTAATGTAAAAACGTTGTTACGTTAGCGTATATATGATGGTTAGTATATAAGAACTTATTTTTGTGTTATGTTTGGTTAAAACTTTGTTATGTTTACAATTATTCGTTGGTCTGTATGATAGTTAAACAAGGTTATGATAAATTTTTGTTAAAGATTACTGTGTCAATGTAAAATTAACGTTAATATGTTAGAGATATGTTTGGAAAAAAGTATGAATAGGTTTACGGTCTTGTATGCAATGTTAGTTACTTTACAGGTGTTAAGTGTGGAACTTTGTTAATGTTAGTAGTTTATTCGGTCGTAAGGTGGTTAGGTTTGTCTTTGTATATTATATTCTTAGTTCATCAGGTCATGTTTTTTGTTAGTTTTATTATGTAAAAACATGTTACGGTCACCATATATACCGTTGGTTAGTATATAAAGAACTTATTTTTGTACTATGTTATTGTTGTTGTTGTTGCTGTCTAACGATAATATATACCCTTTTGAACTGATATAGTTCATTCGTACGTCGTATTCTTGTTTACTTTCTTCTGATTGGTTGAAATAAAGAAATGAATCTCATTACCGTTTTTGATCTGTTTATACATACGATATTTTCAAATCAGTTAAGACATTTTTCGTTGTACTGGTATGATGACCTCTCGTTCTGCTCCTACGGACGTCCTCTTTACGAGGATCTTTGTAATACCCAACGATGTGTCATTTACATTTTTTCGTAAAACGAATGGAAAGCAATATATTACCTGTGTTCCAATTGGAGGTGCAAGTAATAGACCTTTAATCATGTCGGTTGAAGAATTCCTCAAGATTATCGACAGCGTTGAAGCTTGGGTAAAGACTGAGTATGTGTCATCTGAGGCAGCGCCTCCTGCTGAAATCAGAGGTGACAGCTTGAGAGGCTATAATAGAATAGATGTTGCTTTCACTGCATCTGATAATGTTAAAAGTATTGATGTACGCAACTATTGGAAACCCAATGATGCTGTCACATTCATGCGTACGTGTATAGGTTTCACTGTTCAGTCATCTGAAAATATAACAGCTTTGTTTGATATGAAAAACGACTTAAAGTCTCATCTTAAAGATGTTGACATACTCGAGGACTTAATTCATATAGCTCATGGTGTAATCTACGATATTTACACTGAAACATGTGGTTTACCCTATAATGCAGTATACAGAAATGCATTAATAACTATCAGCAAGGATACGTTTACTTCTCTCTGGCGTGAGCGAGTGAGTGCTGTTGAACCGAAATATGCAGAAAAATGGTTTAGTGCCGCAGGTTGTATTTATGCTTACATCCTTTCGGAAGGAGTTGAATCTCTGGAGAAACATATAGAACTTGCTCAATTTATACAGAATCCTATGTCCCCCTGATTAGATGGATTAATATATTTAAAATAAAAACTTATATGTTTGAATGTATTTATTTATTTAATGTTCTTTTTATTGGAAATTATATGTTATACACCTGAAAACTTGTTTTACTGTCCCCTTATGTACGCTTTGTTGTTTAAGATGTTGGGGCTGGCTGTTTATTCGTGCAGCCGTTGTGTGTTAAGTATGTTATGTTCATAGTTTAGCTTTACAGAGAATAAAAACTTTACTTTGTTTGTCTTTACCCATTAGGTATTATGCTGGTTAGGTTAGGTTATGCTAAATTTTTTGTTAAATATTACTATGTTTAATTTAAATTATAATTTTTTGTTGGGAGATGTTTGTTAAAAAATGAATGGATTATGTTTTTGTGAGTCTTGTTAGTTAGATTTTTACTGTTGATAAGTTTGGACCTTTGTTAATGTTAGGCAAGTTTATTCTTGCTTAAGATGTGTCAGGCTTGTCGTAATATATTATATTCTTAGTTCCAGCCATGTTACGGTGGCTTTATTAATGTGAAAACTTTGTTACGTTAGCATACTTTCGTTGGTCTGTATGATAATTACACAAGGTTATGGTAAATTTTTGTTAAATATTACCATGTTAATGTAAAATTAACATTGTTATGTTAGAGACATGCTTGATCAAGTGTGAATAAGTTACGTCTTGGACGAAGTGTGTTACTTTACCGTTGTTAAGTGTGAAACTTTGTTTAACGTTGACACGGTTTATTCCTGTTTAGAAATGTATTAGTTTTGTCGTTGGGGGTTATAAATTCATAGTTTTAGAAATGATGCTAAGTAAGGTTTATTAATGTGATGTTACTGTGTCAGTGTAAGGTTAACGATAATATGTTAGAGATATGCTTGAAAAAAAGTAAGAATAGGTTACGTTTTGCATGCAGTGTTAGTTACTTTAGTGGTGTTAAGTGTGGAACTTTGTTAATGTTAACAGTTTATTCGTGTGTAAGTTGTGTTAGGTTTGTCTTTGTACATTATTTTCTTAGTTCATGTTACGCCATGTTAGCTTTATTGATGTGGAAACCTTATTATGTGAGAGTAATTCGTTTGATCAGTATATAGTTAACGCAAAATGTTGTTGATAAATTTTTTGGCGAAGTGTTTTACTGTGTCAGTGTAAGGTTAACGTTAATATGTTAGAGATAAAATGCTTGACAAAGTGTGAATAGGTTACGTTTTTGTATGAATTGTTAGTTACTTTTACTGGTGTTAAGTATGGAACTTTGTTAACGTTAACAGTTTATTCATGTTTAAGGCATGTCGGTTTTTGTCTTTGTAGCATTATTTTCTTAGTTCATGTTAACACGCATGTAGCTTAATTGAATGTGGGAAACTTTGGTTACGTAACATATATTTGATTGATCTTTGTAATAAAGAGCTTGATTTTAAATGTTATGTTTGATCAAAATGATACTCAAATGTGACTTGGATCAAATAGATCAATAGATCAATCGTTCAAGGATGGACAGGAGGTTGGTGCTGGATGGTAATTTGATTTACTGATTTACTGGTCTTAAGGGTATGTAAAACATAACAATTTTAGTAAAAAATTTGACCTTAATCAATAGATCAATAGATCAATGGATCAATAGATCAATAGATCAATAGATCAATAGAACACAACTGGACAGGAGGGTGGTTGGATGATGGCTTGATTTACTGATTT
>JABUQX010097389.1:45000-50000 GCA_015478945.1 Trachelipus rathkii | reverse complement strand
TTAAAACCAATAAAAACCACATTAAAACCATCAAAATAGCATAAAAACCCAAAAAAACAAAAAACCATTGGTTTATTTGGTTTATTTAAAAAAACAAATGGTTTTTGGTTTTTTTTTTAAACATGTTTTTTTCCATAAACCCTATATATATATATATATATATATATATATATATATATATATATATATATAAATATATATATATATATAATATAATTATATATTATATATATATATATATTATATATATATATATATATATATAATATATCATGAAAGGGTGTGACTCCGAAGGGGTGTAAGCGGGCATTACCCCTCCGAAGGAGGGGTAAGGCCTCAGCCCTTCGGGCTGAGGCCAAAACCCGCTTACACCCCTTCGGGGTGATCCCCCCTCTCAAGATTCACACCCTTTCAAGGGGCGCATCCCCTTGGTTTTCTCTCGGGAGGTGGTGTGTTGCTTTAGATACTCTTGGTTAATGAAAACTGCTTATTCGTAAGTTAGGTACGTTATGTTAAATATTACTATGACAGTGTGAAATTAACACTGATTTGTTAGAGAAATGATGAGTTTTGTAAGATATTACTGTGTTAACTGACGATGATGTGTTAGAAACGTGAACCTAGGTTAAGTTTTTATTGAATAATGTTAGGTTTGCCATAGATTTTTGCTAATGTCTACGTTTATTCATAGGTCAAATGATGTTATACTCAAAACGAGTGACACTTTGATGAAGATAGTGTCAATTCATAAGTTTTCAAAGATGCTGGTATCATTTGATGATTGGGTCACTTTGTTAAGGGATTTTGTTAGATAATACGACTTTATCTGTTGCTGATATGCGGGAAAAGTGGGAATATATCAAGTATTGTATGACTTGTTAGCTACTTTACCTTTGATAAGTAGGGAATTTTCAGGATGTTAGGGGCGGATTATTCATGACGGCGAGGTATGTTAGGTTCAACGCATTTGTACATTATATTCTTAGTTCAGGTTATGATATGTTAGCTTTATTGATGCTAAAACTTTGTTGGTTAAGCATATATTCGTAGGTCAGTATATAAAGAACTTATTTTTATGTTATGTTTATCCAAAATGATACTCGAAATATGACTTGATTCAATAGTTCAATAGATCATAGGCGGGTGGGTGGGTAGGGACTGCAGAGATGGGTGGTTTGAAATTACTGATTTACTGATTTATTGCTTTAAAATCAGTAAACTATTACGCTTTACTGTGATATTTTTATTCAAGAGAACTTATTTTATGTTATGTCAGGATAAAATTTTTGTTATTTTTATGTTATTTTTGGTTAAAACTTTGTTATGTTTGGAAATTATTCGTTGGGTAGTATGATATTTAGACGAGGTTATGATGAATTTTTGTTAAATATTCCGAGAAGTTGATGTAAAAAAATTTGTTACGCGTCAGCATTATATTCGTTGTCAGTATGGTAAGGATTAGACAGGGTTAAGCTAAATTTTTGTTAAAAAATATAACGATGTTAATGTAAAATTCAACATTGATATGTTAGAGATATGCTTGAAAAGTGTGAATATGTTACGTTTTGTACGAAGTGTTAGTTACTTTACTGTTTGTTTTAAGTGCGGAAGTTTGGTAATGTTAGTAGTTTATTCGTAAACGTATGGTGTGTTAGGTTTGTCGTTGTACATTATATTCTTAGTTTCAGTTAACATGTTTATGTTAGCTTTTTTAAGGTAAAACGTTTTTTTGGCGTTAGGCAATATATTCGATTGGTTAGTATATAAAGAACTTATTTTTGTGTTATGTTATCCGAAATGATACTCGAATGTACATGAATCAATAGATCAATAGATTCAAAAGGTCATGGAGGGAGGGTTGGGGAGGGGTTGATGGTTTGATTTACTTGATTTGCTTATTTACTGCTTTAAAAATCAGTAAACTATTACAATTTACTATGATATCTTATTCAAAGAACTTATTTTTATGTTAATGTTTGGATAAAACTTTGTTATGTTTAGAGTTATTCGTTGGTCTGTATGATAATTAGACAAGGTAATGATAAATTTTTTGTTAAAAATTACTATGTTAAATGTAAAATTACCGTTAATATGTTAGAGATATGCTGGAAAAAAGTATGAATAGGTTACGTTTTGTATGGCAGTGTTAGTTACTTTACTGTGTTAAAGGGTGGAACTTTGTTAATGTTACAAGTTTATTCGTAGCGTAAGTTGTGTTAGGTTTTTCGTTGTACATTATTTTTTAGTTCATATGATGCTATGTTAGCTTTATTTAATGTGAAAAAATTGTTATGTTAGCATATATTCGTTGGTTAGTTATATAAAATAACTCATTTTTGTGCTTTTGTTTTAAATTTCCGAAATGATAACTCGAAAAATTTTCGAACGTAAATCAATAGTGTAATGTAAAATTAAAATTGATATGTTAGAAGAATAGCTTGAAAAAAAGTTATGATAGGTTAACGTTTTTTGTACGCGGTGCTAGTAGCTTTACTTGTGTTACAGTATGGAACTTTGTTATGTTAAGTGGTTATTCGTGCGTAAAGGTTGTGTTAGGTTTTGTCATTGTACATTAATATTCTTAAGTTCTGGTAAGTTAGCTTATCAATGTGAAAGCAAATGTTACGTTATGCATTATTCGTTGATTAGTATATAAAGAACTTAATTTTATGCACATGTTTATCCGTAATGATACTCGATATGTGACCTGAATCATTAAATAAATAGATCAAAAGGTCATGGAAGGGTGGGTAGCGGAGGGGTGGGGAGGGGAACGGGTGGTTTGATTTAGCTGATTTACTGATTTCTGGCTTTAAATTCGGTAAACTATTGCACTTTACTATGATATTTTGTTCGATACTTATTTTATATTATGTTTGGATAAAAACTTTGTTCTTTTTTATGTTTTGTTTGGTATCAAAAACTTTGTTTATTTTTATGTTTATTTGGATAAAACTTTGTTTATGTTAGCTGTTTATTCGTGCTTAAGGTTTATGAATTTAGGTAAGGTTATGTAAATTTTTTGTAAAATATTACTATTTAATGTAAACAACTTTGTTACGTTGGTCTGTTATGATATGAATAGACCTGATGTATACAGTATTTGCTTATATTTTGTCTCAGTGCAAGATTTTCGTTAATTTTATAGAAATATGTTTTGGAATAAAGTATGAATAGGTACGTTTTGCAATGCAATGTTAGTTATCTTTACTGGGTGTTAAGTGTGGTAACTTGTTATGTTAACAGTTTATTAGTGTGTAAGTTGTGTTAGGTTTGCCGTTGTACATTATTTTCTTAGTCATGTTACGCTATGTTAGCTTTATTGAGGTGGAAACTTTATTAGTTAGAGTATATTCGTTAATCAGTATGATAATTAAGCACTTTCTTTCCAACTTTTTGTTAGGGTGTTGGCATTGTTATATAAATTAACAATGCTATGATAGAATATTGCTTGACAAAGTGAGTTAGCTTTACGTCTTTGTATGCTAGTTTAGTTACTTACTGTTGTTAAGTTGTGAAACTTTGTTAACTTTAACAGTTTAATTCAAGTTTAAGGTGTGTCAGGTTGTCGTTGTGCATTAATATTCAATAGTTCAGAAATGAAGCTAACGTAAAGCTTTTTTAAAATTAAAATGGTGAAAAAAAACTTTTTTTGGGTTTAACGTTAATCAATATGTTCGTTGATCAGTATGATAATTAAATCAAGGTTAATGATAATTTTTGTTAATATTACCAAAGTTATCTAAAATTAACATTATGTTAAGATAATGCTTGACAAATGTGGCTAGGTTACGTTTTTTGTAATGCTATGTTAGTTACTTTTACTATTGTTAAGTGTGGGCCTTTGTTAATTTTAAACGTTTATTCGTGTTAATGGGTGTTAAAGTTTGTTGTTTGTACATTATATTCTTGAACCTGATGAGGTTATTTAGCTTTTATTAATGTGAAAACTTGTTACGTTAGCATATATTCGTTATCATTGTATAAAGAATTTGTTTTTTATGTTTATGTTTTATCCAAAATGATAACTCGAAATGTGACTTGAATCAATAGATCGATAGATCATGGGAAGGGTGGATGGTATGGAGGAATAGGATGGATGGTTTATTTTACTGATTTACTGATTTTAGGGTAATGAAAACATTACAATTTTACTAAAAATATGACTTGGATCAAATAGATCATAGATCAAATAGATCACGGATAAACAGGAGGATGGTTGGATGGTGGTTTGATTTACTGATTTAGCTGATTTATTGCTTTAGTGTATGTAAAACATGCCAATTTTAGTAAAAAATATGATGATCAATAGATCAATAGATAAGTAGATCAATAGATCAATAGATCACGGAGGACAGGGAAGGGTGGTTTGGTTGGATGGTGGTTTAATTTACTGATTTAGGGTATGTAAAACATGACAATTTAAGTAAAAAAAAAATGACTTGAATCAATAGATAAAAAAGATCAAATAGATGCAAATGAGATCACAGAAGACGTGAGGAAGGGCAGTTTGATTTACTGATTTACTGATTTACTGCTTTAGAATCAGTAAACTATTACACTTTGTAGTAAAAAATATGAGCTTGAATCAATAGATCAATAGATCAATAGATCACAGAAGGGGTGATGAGGGCTGTTTGATTCACTGATTTACTAATTTACTGCTTTAGAGTATATAAAAACGTAAATTTGTAAGTTATAAAACATAAAAAGAAAAAGAAATTTTATTTATTTATTTATTTATTTATTTATTTATTTATTTATTTATTTATTTTTCTTCAGAGGTTCTAGAAAACCGAGATTTGCCAGAAATCAAGAGACGTCGATAACATATATAGAACACCAACATTGTTGTTATACGAATGTTCACGCGCCGGTTTCGCGCCGGAGCGCGCCTGCGAGCGCGCCGACCCGGGGCCTGCTTACACAACCCGCATCGCCATGAGGGAGCCTCAAACCATCATAGTCGAGATCTACATCCTTATAAACATATATTTTAA
>JABUQX010097389.1:0-17500 GCA_015478945.1 Trachelipus rathkii | reverse complement strand
TTAAATCAAACAAAATAAAAAAAATATATTTTAATTCCATTTCTCCTTTGTTATAAATTGATGCAAAATAATAAACATACCTAATATAATCAATTTTTTTTGTATTTACTATTGATTTCAAATTAAAATTGAGGCCCAAATTATAATTTTTCCGAGTTTTTACATAAAAATTTGCGAAATTTGATATATCACACGAATTCGGAAAAGGAAATAAAATAGAATTGTTAAAATATTAATGTTATTTTATTTATTTAAAAGTAAATATTTTCATGAAAATCAAATATTTTTCGAAATCTCTTTTCAAATTATTTATTTAATTGAAGATTAAAATATATATATATATATATATATATATTATTATTATATATATAATATATATATATATATATAATATATATTATATTATTATATATATAATATATAGATATATATATATATATATATATATATATATATATATGATAAAATTCTGTTAGTTCCATATATATGTTACTGATATGGGAGACAGTGGGGTTCCCATACTCAGGCCGAAAGTTTGTTTGTAAAATTTGCCATAAAATGAAAGAAGCTATGTTGTAATGAGAGATTAAGAGCTGCTTTAATATATGAAACGGAAGGCCAATCTCTCATTAACAACATAACTTCTTTTATTTTAATGGCAAATATTACAAACAAAAACTTTCGGCCTGAGTATGGAATCCCCACTGTCTCCCATACTCAGTAACTTATATATGGAACTACAGAATTTTATCATATTTTTCCCCACCCTTTATTAAACAATAGTTTTTGGATTATATATGTAGATGACATTTTTGTCTCCCTCCCTCACAATACCAACCCTAATGATGTCCTAAACCATATTAACTCTATTCCATCCTTCAGTTCAGTATACGATATAAAATGCCTTTCAACAACTCTATCCCCTTCCTCGATACCCTTAATCACATGGAAAAACAATTACTTGCAATTTACTCTATATAGAAAACCAACATTCTCACCAAACTATATACATTGGCTTTCTAAGCCATTCCCCAAAACACAAAAGATTAGCTGTTCTGTCAGCTCTATTTCTCCGTGCCTTCGTATATTGCTCTGCCCCTCCTTCTAGCACAAGAAAACTAAATACATCCCACAATACTTTCTAAAGTCACTTTTGACATTGCCTGAGTTTTCAGCACCAAAAAGCATTTAACAAAGCAAAAAAGAGGTACTATAGCACCTTTCCCCCGAAAAATAGCAACACCTCCTTTTTACCCATTCCTCAATTACCATATATTCGTTAAAACACAAATATTACCAAAAAATATTTCCCTCATTCCATCAAATAACATCACCGGTAAAAAAAACATCTCCAAACCCCCAAAACCGAAAAGAAATCTCCTCCCCAAAAACTGTATACTATCACATCCCGCTGCAATACTTGCATAAAACATATATAGGTGAATCGTAAAACCATAGATTTGCAAAGAAAAAGAAAAAAATCAACATACAGATGACCTGCACAGGGACAGCATAAATTTCAGCTTTAACAAGTCATAGGCCGCCCGTAAACAGCAGCCCCACTCTGATCAATATCAACAAATAAGTAAAGAAATGATACAGAAATATCATGGCACACGAACCATCAGCAAAATCATTGGAATCCTTTTGCATTTATAATAATGGAGTAAACAACTTACAATAGAGCATCCCGAGTGGAAGTTAAAGAATAGGATTTATTACAAAATGGAATATCTGGGGAAAAAACATCAAAATATTTTCAACAAACACCATGAAGAAAATAGCAGACCAACTGAAAAACCACACTTGAACCTGTATTGAAGATCAAGAAAGGAAATCCAGTCCCTTGAGCAGGCTGAAAGAGGTCTCGCGGGTCCGGGACAGAAAATAACTTTCCTTTTTTAAAATTATTCATTAAAAAAAAGTGTCCTTAACAATGTTTTTAATTTGTGTACAATTAGTAGTAAAAACTGAAAGTGAACAGTCAAAGCATAATACTAAAAAAGAATCAAGGGCTTCACTCTCTAAAGTAAAATATATCACTTACGCAAAAATTATTAATATATTATAGTAATATATACTAATATAATAAGTATATATATATTATAGATATATATATATATATATAAATAGAAGTAATATATACTTAATATATAATATATATATATATATATATATATATATATATATATATATATATATATATATATATATATATATATATATATATAGATATATATATAATATACATTATATATATAATACAAATCTTATTCTTCATAGAAAAACAATTAATTGCTAAACTCTTATCTGAAATATTTTTTAATTGAATTAATTAAATGTATTCCTTATACAATTTAAATAGTATAATATAATTGAAATCATTTTATAAAGTTCATCCTAAGATTTAACACTTTCAGTGTGTTTGTTTATAAATTTCTAAAGATATTAAGCTAACACTTCGTAACCAGGCCCAAGGACCCCGCATAAATTAGAGCAGCACCCAGGCACCGGCCCGGCCCCGGCCCCGGCAAAATTCCCGCCCCCTATATATATATACATTATATATATTATATATATATAATATATTATATAAAAATAATATATAATATATTATAATATATATATATATATTAAAATATTATATATATATATATATATCATATATAATATATATAATATATTAATTAAATATATATATATTATAGTATATATATACCAATATATATAGTGGCCATAAAAGGCATGGGAATGTTCCCCGTTATGATTCCAACAAACCCAAAGACTTGTCAAGTGATTATCGCATAACTGACGACGTTTGAGGCACATTCATTTCAGCGCGCAGAAACTCATTAATTTCCAACTGATAGTTATCTCCCTTTAGGTAAAGTTAAAATTGAAGCATCATTTTCCTTCTTTTACTTTTTTCTTTCTTTGTTACAGATATAAAACACCATTTACTGATGGGCAGAGTCCAAATCAAGGGAGGGGGGATACTCAATTTAACGTCCGAGCAGACGAAGCCAAGCCAAGAGAGAGAGAGCTCACCATTACATCACCACGCCAACCAGTTGCAACCTGGGATCCTGGCTTTGCATGAGCACGTGACTTAAACCATGAGCTACTGGGCCGCTTTAATATAATAGTAACTAAATAATTAAAATTATTATATAGACTTATATAATATATCATATATATATATATAATATATATAGATATATATATATATACTATAATATATTATTAATAATAAATATAAATTAATGTATATAGATAGATATAATAGTATTAAATTGATAAGAGATATTATATATAGATATATATTATATAATATAATATATATAATATATATATAATAATATAATATATATGTATAATATAATATAATAATGTATTATAATTATATATATATACGGATTAATATAATATCATATAACATAAAATGTAATATATATATATATAGTAATATATATACAATAATATATAATATAATTATATATAAGAATAGATATATATATATATATATATATATATAGAATATATAAATATATAATATATATATTATATAGATATATATATAGAGTATTATATAAGGTATAATATATATATATATATATATAGTAATAGTAGCGTATATACATGGATATATATATATATATATATATATATGTATGTTATCATATATATATATTATATATAATATAATATATAATAATATATAATATATCATATATATATAATAATATATATATATATAAAGAATATATATATATATATATAATATGTTATATATTAAAACAAATTTAAAAACAGTCGGATGAAGTATTTTTACATTAGTGTAATTCCAAATTTCAAAAACTTCATGATTCCAAACTTATATCGTTCACCGCCAGAAATCAAGATTAATATTTATTTATAAATTTTGAAAATAATATATTGATTTAATCCAAAATTTTTTTCTGAAAAGCGAATTAGTTTTTGAAACATGCAATAAAAATTTCCCCGTAATACTGTCTCAAAGCCTTCACCGATGTCATTTCATCAAAGAACAATCAGCTTGTATAAAACATTCTCATGATATAATGTGACAAGATCTTTCAGCCCCTTCTGATTACCCATTTATTTTCTTCTTCTTTGTTCGTAGTAAGCCAACTATACCTCTCCAGAGTAACTGAATCATAGATAAGGTTTAAAATTAAAGCTTTTAGCAAATTCTTTTCATATATTTTAGAAAATGGAATTTCCTACTAACTATGAATGAAAATGAAACCTGAATGGATTCATTCTTATTTTTGAGTTTGTAAGATTTTTTCCATTGCTTTTTGAGATTCCATTACATTAGGTCTTCTGGTGTTTGTATTGAAACTCGTTGAATTACCTAAATAACTTGCTGAAACTCACTCTCATTCCAAAAACTCTCAGAGAAAATAGCCTCGTGTAGCTAAATCTGAAAACGCTATTGCTATTTCCAGGTATCCAAATGAAACCACATTTATTTGGGGATCGTGATGGCGGCATATAAATGAGCATATTACAAAGCTATCATTCCAACTTGGCAAATGAGGATGAAAATTAACTCTTTGAGGTATTGCCTGAACCTGGTTTCAATTGTCGCGCCCCAGCCATCTTGCTTACATTGAAAGTAGAAACATGCCTGATAGCTTGTGACATGACATTGCATCAAAACCTTTAGAGGATGAACAGATTTGCTGTTGGGGAATTAAATTAGTATTATTTTTTTTGTCTATTAAACTTTTTTTACACGATTTTTGTCCCCCCCAGGGGGGGAAAAATCTGCAAGTAGCTTAAAGTTGACATAAGACATGATGATTAGAGAAAATTTATGCTAATTAGGTTATAATAAACTGATGATTCAATACTTACTATTAAACTCCCCCGTAATAAAAATACATATCTTTATCTTTACCTAAATGTTGGTATAACGTTCAAGATAATACCCTATCTATCTAAAAAGTTTTCTGTTCCAAAGGTATTGTATATGTTAACTCTTATCTGACACACATTCAACTCGCTTTCAAACCTCTTGGTAGAATCAATAGATGCGTAATTTTTTAAATTACTTTGTCGTACGACGAAAACGACCAGTCAGCTGCAATTAATTCCTGACATTGAGAGGGCTTATAATGTAGCACATTTCATGTGAGAATAACTAAGGATATTATTATTATTATTATTATTATTATTATGTATTATTATTATTATTATTATTATTATTATATTATTATTATTATTATTTATTATTATTTATATTAATTTTAAAACAATGTTTTTCGACACTTTTAATTATTATTATTAATTATTAATTATTATTATATATTATTATTATTATTAATTATTATTTTATTAATTGATTATATATTATTATTATTATTATAATATATTATATTATTATTATTATTAATTATTGATAATTATTATTACTACATATACTATCAATGTTAAATGCATGCCAATTTATTGGTCCCCCTGCATTTTGGGATACCGATTAAATTATTAATTTAATTTATTATATATTATTATTATATATTATATTATATATTATTATGATTATTATATTATTATTATTATTTTAATTATTATATTGATTTATTAATTATTATTATTATTAATATTATTATATATATATATTATTATTATTATTATATATTATTATTAATTATTATTATTAGTATTATTATTATTATTATTAATTATTATTATTAATTATATAGATATTGTATGTATTTTTATTTTTGACTCTTTCATAAAGGATTCATTAGAGTTTAAAAATAAAATATATATAATGCATTAATTCATCCCTGCCGATATTCGGTCTACTCGTATATTAAAATAATAAAAGTATTAGTACTAGAAAGAACCTGAAAAATGAGATATTCTACTCTCGAATAATTAAATAACTAACTAATTTCTGAAACTAATTTGTCTTGAATTGCTCATCAATTATTCATGAAGCTTAAAGTTTAAAGTTTATTAGCTACCTAGAAGTTACAAAATCGATGAACTAAGAATAAACAGTATTTTTTATAATTTAATTAATTTTAATTTTCTTCAATCTTAATCTAATTTTAGTTTGGGCTACTACAGGAAACTGGTGGGCAGGGAATCAGAGATGTACAGGCTTGCTGTGGAAAAAGGTGGACATGTTATTGCTGAACTGCTGGATACTGTTTTGGAAATCTTTCACATTCCCAGGTTAATTATTATTATTTTTATTATTATTCATTATATTATTATTATTATTATTATTCATTATTATTATTATATTTTATTATTATTATTCATTAATTGGTCCATATAATCTTATATTCTAGGTTACAATCTTAGAATGGAACGGAGAAGAAGAAAGAGAAACTGCAGTTTATCCTTCAAATTTTGCTTAAACCTTGGAATGTAGTAGCTATTAGAAGGCCTCTAATGGTGCCTCCGACCTATGGCAATAAATTTGCGCGAGCCAAGTTTAATTTGTGGCTTTCTAGATCTTTCGGGATGTTTTAGCATTAATGTATTTTTTACAAAACATTCCAAATAAACTTTCAAATATTAGCGAAACCGATTTGTCCCCGAATGTTTTACGGTTTGCTTCTACAATTAGTTATAATAAATAAAAAAATAAAACAAAAAAAAAAAATAAAAAATCCTCTTTCTCCACTTTCGTTTTCTTATGATTGGAATTGCGCCGTCTTATAATAATCCTCAATACACTGTTGTGGTGATTCCGATTTGTGATACCTGAAATCGCGCAATGGCAGTTTCAGATTTTTTTTTACACGGTGCTATTTTCGTCTGAGATTTTCTTGAGATGCTGGATGTATTATAACAAAATATGTAGGAATTTAACTAGAACCAGTTTTCAAGACAGTCCTTAATTGATATAAGAGGAGGAAAATCGAGTGTGGTGAAATCAAGTATTTAGAATTAACCAGAAACAGTTTCCAGATAGTTTTTTTCCAAGAAGATTTTAATGATATAAAGAGAGGAAATCGAGGCGAAGAAATTAGGTATACTGTGTTTATCTGAATCTTCTTTAGAAAAAATCTTTGTTCGTAATCTCTTACACTTTTTTATATAATCTTTGAGGAGTGTGTAGAATTTGTTCTATTTTTCAAAGATTTCTGATTGCGAGGAAAATTAAGTGACGGGATATGGGCATCCAAACCAATTCATGTTTCTTCTGGTGGACTGGAGTTTGGGGGTCCAATTGTGAGAAAATGACCTCAAAGATTCTCGAGTCATGTAAGATTATTAATTTTATTTTTTTTTTTATTCTTTTACCAAATTTAAAATATATATTATTTTAATTATATAGTATATATATTTACTTATATATATATAGATATATATTATATATATATATATAATATATATATATAGTATATATATATATATAATATATTATATATATCAAATAAAGATATGAATATATTTCGAAATATATATATATATTATATATATATATATATATATATATATATATATTTTTTTATTACATAATCTTTTTTAATTATTTACTGAAAGTTTTGTGTAGACGTTTATCATCGTATATATTGATACTCGGACGGAAATTTTGGATTATTTTTTTTTAAATTAACGGTTTTAAGAAAAACTTAAAGAAACTGCACCCTGCCATGCCCGTACAAGTTAATAAAGAAAGTAAAACTAATCAGAATATTATCTATTAAATAATTAACATTGTTATTGCGTTCGGGACATTAAATGTTTCTTTTTTTACATGAAACTCCTTTAAATTTGTGATGTTACATGCGAATTCAAAGTTTAATTAGATTAATAATCATCCTCTTTCAATGTTGCCATATCCTTAATTATTTATAAATTGTGAAGTTCAGTTGATGTGTTGAGCTTTATTTGAAATCATAGGAAGAATTCTCAATTATTATTATTATTATTATTATTATTATTATTATTATTATTATTATTATTATTATTATTATTATTATTATTATTATTATTATTATTATTATTATCGGCAAAGATTAATGTGTCCTTTTCTTAAGCCCAATTGGTGGTCAAAATTGGAGGTCCAGCTTATCGGATTGGAGTTGGGGGTGGCGCTGCCTCTTCCGTTCAGGTGATAATCTTTTCTATTACTTTATTTAAAAATCTTCATGAAATTTAAAATATTGTTTGTTTTTACAAAAGAAAAAATTCGAGTAACTTTTTTAAGAAATTTGAAACAAAAAGTGAAATAAATGTTAGAAATTCTAAGAATTTATCCCGTTTTCTGTGATCACTAAAACATATGATGTACTGAACGCGATACTTTTTTATTCATTTACTTTTATTTCCTCAGGTTCAAGGGGACAACGAAGCTTCTCGTGACTTGGGAGCTGTACAAAGAGGTGATGCGGAAATGGAACAAAAGCTTAATAGAGTTATAAGAAGTTGTTTAGAACTAACGAACAATCCGATTTTAGCCATTCACGATCAAGGGGCTGGAGGAAATGGTAATCTTTACTGTATTTTCAAAATATTTTATTGGCGCTTTAACAGAGAACGCTTTTTCTCTTCATTCAACATTTCTTCATCTTTTGCAGCAAACGTCTTAAAAGAACTAATGGAAGGGTCTGGTGGGGTTGTTTTTACTAAGGCTTTCTCCCTGGGGGATCCTACTTTGTCCACATTGGAAATATGGGGAGCAGAATATCAGGAAAGCAACGCATTGTTGGTTAAGCCTACGGAATTCGAGGAATTAGAAAAAATTTGTAGAAGAGAACGCTGTCCAGTTGACAAAGTTGGAGTTATAACGAATGATCATAAAGTATGTATATAACTTTTTGCTACTAGAATATATATTATATATATATTAATATAGTTTGATATATATCTATATATATAATTATATATTAGTATATATATTATATATTATATATTAATATATATTATATATATATATATATATTATATAATATATAATATATATATATATATATATTACTATATAGTTTGAATATAGCGACACATCGGATCATATGAAGAGACCTCTGCTTGTCTACTAAGGGCAGGGAACCTCTTATGTCGATAATAATAACATATATGAGCGACAGGGATCAACCCGGCCCTTTTTCTTTTCGCTTTGCAAGAAACTCCTAGACCAGCATTAGAAACTTACTGAGCCTTAGAAAAACAGCTATCTTCTGGAGAGTTCTGGGAGAACGAATTTTGAAGCCTAATGGAGGAAGATGCTAGTTCCACTGAAAGGGTGAACCCTACCGATGTTAGACTCAAGAAAGCTAGCATTCAGAAACCATTTGAGCCGAAAAATAGTTTGTAGAGGTCCAGGAGTAGTACGCGGAGGGGATTTCGGACCACCGCTGCGCAAAAATGACCAACGCTGAATCTTTACCTTACCTGACCTTTTTCGAGCCAATTTTTTACCTGCCCTGACCTTTTTTGACCTTTAACCTTTTTGGGGCTTGACCTTTTTTGAGGCCCAAATTTTTTACCTGACCTTTACCTTTTTGGGCTTCCTTGACCTTTTTGGGACTTTACCTTTTTTCGACAACCTTCCGTCTTCCATGCGGTCATTTGTTGGCCCCACGGTATCTTTCGGCTACCTAATTTTTTGGCAACCCTATTTTTGAGCAACCCTAATCTTTTGGCAACCCTAATTTTTTCGGGCAACCCTAATTTTTGCAATCGAAGAAGGGTTGCCCCAAACGGTTGCGTCAGCAACCGTTGTACGTATTGGCCCCCCCCCTATTTTGCGCCCCCCCCTAATTTTTTCGACCATGGGTCATTTTTGGCCCACGGTAATTTTTGGTTCATCATTTAGGGGCTTAGCCCCTTTTTTGATGTCTTTTCCTTGTTTGACCATGATATGTTCGGCCTTGACCTTGCCAGGTATATACCATGGGTCATTTTTTGGCCCACGGTAATTTTTGCGACACCTTAAGCCACACCCCAGCCGTCCATAAAGCCTACACCCCAGCCTGCCACATAGCCTACACCCAGACCTACAACTAGCCTTCACCTAGCCTACACCCGCACCTAGCCTCCACCCATCCTTCACCTGCCTACACCTACACCTAGATTCCACTCAGCCTGTGCACTAGCCTACACTACACGCTAGACTCCTACACCTACACCTACACCCACAGCTACACCTACACCTACACCTAGACTCCACCCAGCCTTCACCAGCGCTTACACCTATACCTATGCCTACACGTGTCCTACAACTTTGATGCTCAATTTTTATTGACTCGGATTATTGATGACTCATCTTGATGACGGTCATCTTTTAGGCGCGTTTCATCTTGGTTGATGGCTTGCCCTATATTGATGGTTTACAGCTTTTTGGTGCGGTCTCCATTCACCGTAAGGAGTATCTAGTGATGTTCTATTGTGTTCTATGAGTATTCTATGAGTGGCTGTGAGTGCCAGGTGAGTGCCAAGTGAATGCCAATGAGTGCCAATGAGTGCCAAGTGAGTGCCAATGAGTGCCAAGTGAGTGCCACATAGTGCCAAGTGAGTGCCACATAGTGCCAACTGAGTGCCACTTTTTCAAACCTTTTCTAGCCTCCCCTGAGCCTAGAATAAGCCCTATATGGCGGGTCTCCCTAGGTAATAAGGTATGAGGAATCGAATGGTGTACATTACAAGTTGCTAGAATGCTTCCTACTACGAGTTAGTATTTTTATAACACTTATACCATGACAGAATATATATCTAAAGAGTTACAAACAGTTGAGACAGTGAACGCAAACGTTTCCGAGTCCGCGTCCGCGTCCGCCAGAGTCGAACACCGTCAGCGAAACCGCCCGCGCGGCGCCCGCAGGCCCAATATTTCCCCTCCGCGGGCGCCCGCAGGCCGCCAATATTTCCGCGTAACCCCGCCGCGTGCGCCCCCGCGGCCGCCATATCCCCGCGTACCCCGCCGCCGGGCGTGCGTCCGCAGACGCAATATTACCGCGCGAACGAAAAATATGATATCAATGTAAACTATTCAAAGAATTTTTTTTCAAATATACTATGAGTCATTCATTTTTACTACAATTGTACGAAATTTTATTAAAAACATATACTTTACATACCTTAAAGCAGTAAATCAGTAAATCAATAGAGGTGTTATTACCTAACACCTAGGGGATTAGTATGCTTTTGTTTTACTGCTTTACTGCTTTAACTTTCTGGCTCTTACTGCTTTAAACTTTCTGCTTTTACTGCTTAACTTTCTGTGCTTTACTGCTTTAACTTTTCTGCTTTACTGCTTTAACTCATATACATTACATACCTTAAAGCAGTAAATCAGTAAAATCAATAGACGTGTTACCTAACACCCTAGGGGATTAGTATGCTTTGTTTTATGCTTTACTGCTTTAACTTTCTGCTTTACTGCTTTAACTTTCTGCTTTACTGCTTTAACTTTCTGCTTTACTGTTTTAACTCATATATTTATTAACATTATGTTTTCTTTTATATTTTTTATTTCTGTTTTAATACTTTTTATTTATTATTTCTATTTTTGTTTTAATACTTTTTTATTTTTAATGTAAGAATTAAAACACACAGAGTTTCTGTTATATAAACATTTTATTTTAATAAAATTGTACGAAATTTTATTAAAACCATGTACTTTACTGCTTTACAGCTATTAATTAATCTCATTATTCATTATTCACTTAACGAGTATGGATGTGGAGAAATTTACGTTCCGCAGTCCGGCTACATGTCTTGTAGCTGGACCTACAGGATGTGGTAAAACCTTTCATATTATTAAATATTTAGATATAATGAAGCATTTTTGAGCCAACCCCCGTTAAAAATAATTATGGTGTTATATGTTTATCAGGAAAAATTTAAAGAATATAAAGATGTGATGCAATTTCATGAACATATACGATATTAGAATCGCTGGACACTATACATGGACAACAAAAATTATTGCTGTTAGATGATTTAATGCCACAATTGAGATTTGGAAATAGCAGAAGGCGTTCACAGTTTATTCTCACCATCTCTAAATATCTCTGTGTTTTTCATAACGCAGAATTATTTTTCATCAAAGCAAGCATATGCGAAGTTGTTTCTTTAAACCACAGTAGTTTGCTGTTGTTTGTCAGAGAGGACATGCAGTCAAATTAATGTATTGGCAACTCAAATGTTTCCTTCAAAAGGAAAGAGTTCTTAAAAGTATATAAAGAGGTTACTTCGATCCCTCACAGGTTATTTTGATTGTGAACTTCCACCCCAAAAACACGGCACAGAAGTGTTGCTCACTACCAACATTCTCTCCCTATGAGATAGAAAACTGTCATACATACCTGAATATGAGTGCTCTAGTTGCAAAAGTATTTACCTCTTATAAAAATTTAAAAAAAGCTGAACTTTCTGAAAAACGTAAACTAATTAGTGAGGATGAGAAATTCATCCAGTGTGTATGTGAAGTCTGTTTAAATCTTATAAAAGGAAATGTTCCTTTAAACAGACCTCAGAAGGTAAAGCTACGCCGTTATAGAAACATCATTAAAAAACTCTCCCTCAACATAAAAAATCTGAAAAATAAAAAGAAGTTACTACAGAGAGGAGGAGGTGTATTCCTACCATTACTCTTCTCCGTTATAGCTCCACTGATATCTAGGTGGTTGTCCCCATAATGAAGAAGGTTGCTGTACTTCCATATAATGAGTATGAGAAAATGAAGTATAATAATACAGCATCTGTACAGAATTCAGTTCCTCAGATTCATCATTCACAACCTCAATATGGCCAGTTATTACCACACCTTGCGCAAAATCCACAATCACAGTTTCATCATTCACTACCCCCATATACGCAGATATTACAGCCCAATGCATTGACATTACAACCTCTTTCACATCAGCAACAACAGCTGCACCAACAGAATCCTTATATTGTGAACGATTCATTAGCTTTTCAGCAGCCTCTACCTCATAGCTTATATGATCCTAAAGTTGAACAGATAACCAAATACGAGAAAGAAGTGTACAGAATATTAAATTCAGACATTAACATCATGAGAAACGCCTCTTATACCAAGATGCCATACAAAAATTGATAGATCTTAAAGACATGCACCTACATCCATCCCTACGTATCCCGCTAGCCGATAATGTAGATATACCTAATGAAGTAAAACTTGAAGTGAAAAATGAAGATAAATTTAAAAATATCCTAGAGGAGAGCTTACCTATTAGAGTGCGTAAATCAGGAATAGCTTTATATAATATTTTAAAAGACCAATTAACTTTGAATGAAGCAGGGCAGATCGTAATTGATGATGAAATAGTTAAAGGATCAAATATTGTGGATTTGATAGCTGATCTCTCACGTAACTGGAAGAAAGGCCCTGTAAAAGGATGGAATGATATCAAACAAGAACTTCAGACTATTAATTTTCCCAGAAGTTTAATCTTAAATACAACGCGATTAGCAGACTTAGATAATATCCCCGTTACGCCAAGACCTGATTCAAGTCCATCAGGCCACTTCTTACGCATCAGATAAATTTAAACGTGTTACCAGAGGACGAACAAGAAAAGCACCTTATAATAAACATAGGTGGATTAAATCGTAATTATGTATTATCATATATTTATTTAGTTGTAATGTTTGTATATAAATAAAAATGTTATTTTAAATCTTTTTCTCTTTCTTTTTCCCTTGTGACCTAATATCACATTTTTGTGACAAATATATATATATATATATAATATACTATATATATATAATATATATATATATATATAATATATATATTATATACTATATATATATATGATATATATATATAATATAAGCCTTACACGTGTTGGTCAGTAGACAACATGGAGGCGAAGGAGGTAGTTGATAAGTATTACTTCAATCTGAGGGAGCCAAATAGTTTTGGGGGTTTCAATAGGTTTGCTTTAAGGTATCCTAATATTGAGAAAAAAGAGTTAAAAGCATATTTGGAGGGTGAAGAGGCATTTACTCTACATAAACCTGTAAGAAAAAAATTTCCTACACGGAAAACCATATCTCCGCAGCTCGATAGCATATGGCAGATAGATTTATCGGAAATGATTCCAATACAGCTTTATAATGAGGTTTTCAATATATGACTTATTATGACTGACGTAAACTCTAGATTACTTGTGGTGAGCCGATTAAAAGATAAAAATCGAGCTACAGTTTGCCCATGCAGTACTTGGAAATTATAGAGGAATGAGAGGAGAACACCTAAATCATTCTGAGACAGATTCAGGAATGGAAATCAAGGGGGGTCCGAGAGTTCAGGAAGCTGCTTGGGAGTTATGGTTATAAGCTATTACAATACATTTTCCCGTAAACAAAAGCGGCAATAGTTGAAAGGAGTTCCAACGTACTATTAAAGACGCATGCACAACGGTACTTTACTTAAAATGAATAACTTTTATAACTATATTTATATTACTGGACGATCTAGCTTATTCTATAACAGATCTTACCATAGAACTATAAGACAACCACCTTTTAGAATGTCAAAAACTAGAGGGACGGTCTATAGTGCATATGTGTGAAAAAGAACAAAATAAAAGGATAATTCGGAAATTAAAGGTAAACGATTATGTAGAAGTATCTCGAACAGAAAGAAAGGTTTAGAAAGGATATGAATCCGTTGGACTACGGAAGTTTTTAAAGTGCACAATATCCGTCCCACTTCGTCCGTTGATAGTTTAAAGCTATATATTATCTGAAAGATTTAAATGGTGAAAAGATAAAAGGCGGATTTTATAAACAGGAAATACAAAAAAGTAAGGTTCAATCCTGTAACTCACGAATATTAAAATTGAAAAAAAATATTAGCTACGAGGGAAAAGGGAAAATAGCAGTATCTGGTTGAAATGGAGGGATTATCCTGCTGAAGTTTAATACTTATATTTAAAAGGGCAATGAAAAGTTAAGATCATTATCAGTTGTCATATCTATAATCATGGAGAGTGTAGATCACTTTGATTTAACTCTTGCCGGTCTCTCAGCTTCCTTGGTTTACATCTGATTAATAAACTCTTCGGATTTATACAACTTGTGTTAATATAATCTATACAACTTTGAAAGAGAGGCATCGAAGTAGGATTATGTTGAAATTGATATTAAATTACGGACATTTAGAAATTTACCTCCACAATCTATTCTGGGATGGTGGTGCACGAAGTTGTTTTAGAATGTGTTGAAACTTATTACATGTAAAGATTACTCGATGATCTGCCTTAGGTCTAGGGATTGCGCACAAAATGAATAGCTTCTTTGGAAGAATTACTTTGCGAAGGTCATATTTTAAGGTCGTGGCTGCTATTTTCTCAGTAAGTTTAAACGCTTCCTCCATGATCTGAGCCTTATGTGACTATAGGATCTGGTGTATTACAAAAACTGAAATGCTACCTGATGAAGGATAAAGTAATAATATCTTTAAGATTCAAATGTAAGTGTAAACCTACAGGACCGGACATGGTTTTTTCTTCAGACTACGTTCACCATGGCGGCGTAAACATATTGCGTAAAACGGTATGGTGGCTCGGGATATACTTCATGATATCCCTACTATGTTGAAGAGGGTTATGCTATCTGTGGAGAATAACCGCATGACTCCACATGAACAAAAAGATGAAGCAGATCGAGTACTGCATTATACATGTACCCCATCCGAGATGCTCAACCACCCAGGTATGGCTTCTGTATATACAAATTATAAATTGATCGATCAATATTGTAGTAATACTGAAATCTCCTTATATTAAGAGTAGTTATTTTTTCCCAAGAGAGTAAGAAATGTTATAACATTCCTAATTGTCATTTATCTACCTTTGCTGAATAGATCAATTTCGACTCTGTACGCGTTGCATATAAAAGATGTAGAAGGAAATCCTTTTCCCTTTACATACGGCCCGCATTGTTATGGCATAGTTCTATTAGAAAGAAGCAGAGCTTTGTAATATACAGGATTAATGAAGTATATATAAGAGGTGTGTTCAATATATTTTTTCATTCCTAACATACTCTCAGTGTAAAGATAGTATAAGAAAGACATTCCTGTAATAATGGACGAAGAAAAGGGTATTCAGGGGAACAAAAATGCAGAGGGGGTATGGCTTTGGTGGATTTTTTGCCAAGCTATGGAGAAGTGCAAGGCCTCTACTCAAGAGAGGTGGGGAATATATAGGTAAAAAAAGCTATAAGAACAGGTTTGCATACTAGTTCAGAATTGCTGCAGGAAATTAATTCCTCGTACAGTCATTAAAAGAGTATAGCCATGTTTCAGATTGAGAGTTGGATGATGTTAAGCGTAAAATAAGAAGTAAAATGTCAGGAGGTCGAGGGATCAAGAAGATTGTCATAAAGAAAAAAGACTAAGGCGGGAAAAAAAAACTCTAAGAAAAAATGTATTGATGTATTGCTATTTAATTACTAACTGATAACTTTTATACGATGTGTGTTATATCCATCGTGTAAGGTTTTTCAATGAAATGTTTCATTTCTATACGGCCAGGCGCTGCGCAAGTACAACGATGCATTTTCCTTCATCCTCTAGTCCTGATTGCTTTGTCAAGATGTGATTGATTAGATCTCTCTCCAATGAACCCTACACAGCCATTAGCCGTTTCAGCGAGGTCCAACTTTATCGAGTATTAATCCTCTGCCATTAATTCAATTACCACATTACAGATGTTCTCTAGGTTCAATATTCCAGGTACTTCTGATCAATACCTAGACCCCTCTAATTGTGTTTTTATATGTAAAAACGAAATTCACAAAACCTGACGGTACAGATCTTCCTTCGGTGATGACCATATAGTATATACAGAATCAAATTTCCTGTATACATGTTGCACGCCCAGGTTTGAAGTCTATCTGTAACGGACACTTCACTTAGGGGCCCGTCAGCGGCTAATATCCTTATACGAAAGCTATATAGAGCATTTGTTAAATTATTCAGACGACGCTAAACAGTCTCACTCAAATATGTGGTTTTTATTAGCTCAAGATGAAGCTGCACATATAAATAAAGCAGCTAAAGTCATAAATAATACTTATGAATTTTACGGTCGATTAAATGGCGATATCTTCTCTCAAAAAGACTCATTCTACCATCTGTAGATACTAGAATCATTTTATCACGGTCAAATCCTAAATTTGCTCTTAAAATAAAAAGTAAGCCTACTGCTACAGCGGTATGTCCAGAACCTGTTTTCAAACTGTTGGAGGCTTATCTCTATGTTAGAAAAGTGAAATTATCACCACAGCGTCATTTGGAAATTGAAAATTCGCTTTTGAATACTACAGCAAAGTACCCTATTAAGAGAGTTGAAACCAAAATATTTAATTTCACTCAAGGATTATCGAGTATCAATATCCCTAAATTGTGAACGGAAATTTACCACAGAAAGTAATAATAGAGATTGTGGACATGAAGCTTACTCCGGGAATTATAAAAAGTCACCCTATAAATTCACACCTCGGCCTTTAGAGTTATCATCTCCGG
>JABUQX010097388.1:30000-49110 GCA_015478945.1 Trachelipus rathkii | reverse complement strand
GCCTGGTGTTGAAAATAAGGAGTGGCGCTACAATTCTCTTGCGAGCATGTCCTCTCCTCTGACACTTAAAGCACGTGATCACCTCCCCTTGGCTCACTGCTACTGCGACGATGACCCTGTCTGTCGCCCACTCCCACTCCGATGTCTTCTTTCATTGTTGGCTCTGCTCTGAGATGATGTTGGTTGACCGTCTTTTATGGTTACTAATTTCGTCGAGTTAACCCCGCCTTCGAATCTAAATTTTGAGCTAATTTTCCTGTCTGCTTTTTGTGGTTTGCGGTTGTGACTATTTATACACTTTCGTGTCGCTTCCAATATAACTTCTGAACAAAGGTTATTACCTTTCTGGTATTTCTTTTTGTTTCCTTAGGTAGTTGCGAGTTTTTTGAACAGTGTGTAGGTACTAATCGACTGAGAAAAACTCAATAAGATCAGGTGTCATTGTTACATTTGCTGCGGATATCCATTTACTTAAAGAGTGATTATTTCTGTAGATACCACCTAGGGTGTCATCTTCTGCTCGCGACTCTGGTTTTTAATTGGCACAGTCACGCCATCTTTCGTAAGCCCGTATCTTTCCATATGCTCTCTTTAACTTTCATAGTCTTCAATCTTCACAGGTCTATGTGAATACCTGACCGTTTACTTGGTAAGAAAACACCCTAAACTAAAACGCTCGCTTTTCTGGATTTGTTCTCCGCACGGCTTTGATTAGCTCCAACATTAAGATTCTTCGATGTCATTTTCCCCGCTCATCGGGAAGAATGGAAGCCTTCACTTGGGTATTTGCTAGCGTAGAATTGCGTGACTTGCGCCTGTTGCGATTTGGTGCTATCGCTGCGTGATGTTGCGCTGTTATAGCTTCGAGCTCAAAGCTTCATCGTGTAAGCATTCTTTCTTGCCGTCTCCAACTTAACTTTTTGCAGCTGTCTGCTTCAGAGTATTGCATCTTATCCAGCTCTCAGCTTCAAGCTTAGCAATTTTTACTCAACTCCAAGTCTTACTTTCGCCAGTCGCTAATTCTGCCTTCAAGATAGGTTTTCTCCCTTTCATCTTTCACGCGCTACTTTTCTCCTCTAACAGCAGCAGCTAATTTTTGTTGTTCGAGCGCAGCTTCTTGAGCCGCTCGGTCTTTTACTAAAGCAGCGATTTCCTTCAACCTAAACCCCTGATCATTACACGACGTCTATAAACACGACTCTATAAAGTTGTTTAGATGAAGCCCATTTATATATTTGTTATATCCTAAACAATATTATAAAATACGTTTTCGTAACAAAAGTCACTTTTGACACACGAAAACGAATCACGTAGCTTTTCTACCAAAATTTTGAAAATTTGGCTCACACTGAAGACGCATGAAACCAATTACAAAGTTGGCGCAAAAATACCATGTAATAATTATATAATATTTATATATATATATATAATATATATAATATTATATTATATTATTATATATTATTATATATATATATATCGATATAGATATTATATTCATATATATATATATATATATAATATATATAATATAAGTTATATTATATATATAATAATATATATAATAATATATATTATATTATTATATATACATATATATATAACTAATATATAATATTAGATACTATACTATACTTATATATTAATTATATCATATAATATATATATATATATTATTATCATACTGCTTTACATAAACTATCGTCAATTTTGCAAAAATCTTGCGCGGAAAGTAGTGTTTCCCCGAGAACACAAACACAAGTGGAAATCGAGATTTTCGAAACCACTACATTTTGCTGTCGCTTCAACTTTTTGAAAAAATTTACGCCTATCTAGCCGAGTTAATAACAAGAATAATATATATTATATATATTTTTCTTAAATTTTTATTCTATACAATATCTATAATATTTATTTTCAATATATTATTATATACATATATTATAATAGTAATATATATATTATGATATATATATTAATATATATATATATATGTTAATATATATATATATATATATTCATTATTTTATATATAGTACTTATTTATAACGCATAAAAATATAATATATTGACCAAAATTATTCCAGTGTTCCTGTTTCCAAACAACTATTATTGTTGTAATAACAAAATTGCTATTTCACCAATATATAAAAAAAATGATATATGTTCAACTTCAATAAAACAAATCGTACGAATGACTGTATTGACAGTTAAAAAAAACACACAATATCAACATATATCATGTATATCACCAATTGGGATATTTGTTGTGACACTTGAACATTAGTTCTGGCACAAGTCTTAGCAAAAACGACCGAATGATCCTGCACTCAAATATTCAACAAATAGCAAAATGCAATTCCACTACAAAGCTTCTGATTATAATGAAATACTGATGAAGGGTTTAAGAATAAGATCCCGAGACCAGGAATACCATTTAAAATGTTTTCACCGAACATTACTCATCTATAAATAAGAGATTCCGGACAGGCATTCCATTTTAATAATGTAATGCGATAGGTTGAAAAGACCACAAATTTGATTTCAGAATCGTACTCTTCAAACTTGATAAACAAGTCCTTTTTTCGCACCAAGAAATCCATCAACTAAGACCTTTTAGATTCTCATACCCTGTAATTGTACCAGTATCAGGCCTCCTGTTGAATGACGCATCGGCCTGTGCCAATATTCGGCTGCAACAATCATATCGCTTAAAACTCAGCAAATCCTTTTAGAGAGACCTTCAAGTGAACAACGGTTCTGACGAGTTCGTTTACCTTATATGAAAACCATTCAGTCATTATTTCTTATCAATGAAGCTCACCTCTGTAATTAATGGATCAATGTTCGTGATCATGAAACCCAATAATTTTGGTGTCATCCTATCTCTACTAAGTAAAAATAACATAAGAAAGTAAAATTCTGCATGTACGAATAAAAGGAAACTTACGAGATAATTTTTTAATAAGGATTATTTAATAAAAAAACATATCAATAAAAGCAGTGCTGAGTACTTACAAGACTAGGCTTTTTATAAATTCGCACAACATGCTAGTTAGATGTCTGGATATCATATAACATGCGCACTAGAAAAGATATAGACCACAACACTACAATACCAATAATTTTTAAATAAAAAATAAAAAAATGTTACTGTTCTTATGAAGTACGATTTTATAAATCACAAACATGTAGTTAGATGTCCTCTAGATATCCAATTACATAGCGCATAGCGAATATATAGATCACAGTACATGATATTCAATACTATATTTTAGTTCTGTTAATCAATTAAAGATACAAAATACTTTATCGTTTAAATTCTATAATAGAATCCTTGAACAAATATGTATCTATAAAAATATACATAGATATTTATGCGCCAAGAATGGAATATAAATATGTGAACATATTAAGAAAACATATAAGCTGGTTCGTTTAAATAAGAAATTACAAAATCTTCTACTTGGAAAATTAAATGAATTTTAGATGATTACATCAAGATGTCGATTTAAAAGTGTGCACAAAATGTTCACTACAAGAAAACAGCTGACTTATAAACACAGCTGTCACAACAAAGCAAAGAGTTGCTACTAGTGTAGTGAATTAAATAATCTTTTAATTAAACAAGAAAACTGTGACTTTTGACATTTAACCAGTATATTAAAATAATAAATATCAACTGTTAAACGGTTTCGTTTATTAGCACAATAATAATTGCAAACACTCACAAAACCGAAATTCAGTAATACAAAGGCTTACATGCCAGTTATATACGCTAGCAAACAATCGACTACATAATGCACCTGCAAAATTATAGTTGCAGACGGACCACTTTAGACCAGAATGATAATATTACACAAAATATAATCACAAACTTAATTTTTCAAACTTCTTTAAATACCTTTATCTTTAACAACAAGAAAAAGAAGCAAAACTTTCCACATTGGAATTACCACAATATTATATTTTAAATATATTATAATACATTTACTTTGTAAAACAAATAATAAAATAGATCCACTAATGGACACAAAATATACAGACACTGACAAAAATAATATTAGATCGGGATATAAGGCGTCAACGTACCAACTAATATACACCCTCGAGATTGGGCACAACAAAGCACAAAAGATTAACAAATATTCATTAATTTTACTATTCTATATACTCCAGTAGCTTAGCTACCTTTTTAACCAATCATAACTCTTTAAAAACAATAATTCAATGGATGTATCCAGTTATCAATTAATTCTGTTGAAGATAAATATATCCAGTATTAGTTAAGTACGTTAAAGGTGTGGGTATTTTTTTGTAAAAATTACACACCTTCTCGATATCAATATATCGTTTGAAAAACAAAAAATAGTTGAAAGCTAACAACATTGAAGATATGATTGCACTTCCTCATCTATATAACATACATTATTCAATTAACTAAATTATTTATGTATATATATATATATATATATATATATATAATATATTTTATTAGTATATATATTATATATATATATATATATAATATTATATATATATATATATATATTATACTTAATATATATATATATATATATATATATACTATATAAATTTATATATATAATATATATATAATATATTTTTATATATATTATAAATAATATATATATATATATATATATATATATAATATATATAATTATATATATAAATATATTATATTATATATCATTTATATATATATAGATGATTAATGTAAGGATATATATAAAATTTTTATTTAAGATAGTTCCCTTACAAATGCCTTTAAAAATCATTAATAATAATAATAAATAATAATAATAAATAAATAATTAATAATATAATAATAATAATAATACATAATCAAATAACATTAATTAAGTTCAATAATGGCCAATGCATACGTTTAGATTCAAAATTAGCTTTAAAAAAACGAGTTTCATTGGCTAATTATTTAAACTTAAAATACAACATATTATACACTATTTTCAAACTGAGCCTTGCAGCCGGTACATTCACATATCACAAAAAAAAAATATATTGCAGATAACCAATATCACCCTTACCTAAAAATACATAAATGAATCATGTTATACATTTCACAGTACCACTGCATTTTACAATTATATATTATATTATCATTATTATTATTATTATTATTATTAGTTATTATTAATTATATTATAATTATTAGTTTTTATTATATTTTTCCATTAAATTCTTTTGATTTTATTTCTTATTATTATTATTATTAATTATTATTATTATATTATTATTATTATTATTATTTATTGTCATTGTTTTTTATCATATTTTATATATATATATTATTATATTTATTATTATATATTATTATTTTTAATTATTTGATTATATATTATTATTATTATATTATATATTATATTCTTATTATTATAAATATAATTTATTGATCATTTCATTTTTTATTTTATTATTTTATATTAGTATTATTATATTATTATTATTATTAATTATTTATTATTATTCTTATTATTATTCTTTTATTATTATAATATATTATATTATTTTTTTTATTAATTATATTATTATTATTTAATAATATTATTTATATTATATTATTATTATTTTTTATTCATTTATATATTCATTATTATTATTTATTACTTATTAGATTATTAATTATATATTATTATTATTATGATTTAATTATTATTATTTTCTATTATAATATTTATTTATTCATTAATTAATATTTATTATTGATTTAATATATTTTATTATTATTATTTATTATATATTATATTTTATTATTATTATTATTATTTTATTATTATTATTATTATTATTGTTATTATTATTATTATTATTAATTATATTTTCATTATTATTATTATGATTATATATTGATATTATTATTATTTCATTATTATTATTATTATTACTATTATTATATATGTATATATTATTATTATGGTATTATTATTATTATATTATTATATTATATTATATTATTATATATGATTATTAAGAATTTTCATTTTATTATATGCAAGTATGTATAATATTATTATTATATTATTATTATTATATTATTGTTATTATTCTATTATTATATGGATTTATTACTTATTATATATTATTTATTAATTATTCTTAATTATTCCTATAAATTTACTCTTCATATATTATTATTATTATTTCGAATATTATATTTTATTATTATGATTATTCGTTATAATTATTATTTACTCCTTAACACCCTATTCTACGCTATCTTGCCAAATTGGGTCAGCTAGAAACGAAGATGAATTCATATCTTAAAATCACTTTCAGTTTTTTACCGACTGAGTGAACGAGACCTTCCGGCGAATATTCATAGATGAATAAAAATCAAATTGATGTATATCCAAGTCAAGCAAAATTAATTAGTGGTTTTAATATGAAAATAAATTTTTACTAAAATAAAAATAAAAACAAAATATAAAAATAAAAATAAATAATTAAAATAGAAATTAAAATATAATTATTATAATTATCAATTTTTCATATTTATTATAATTATAATTATTTTTTTATAATTTTAATTATAATTTATATTTAATTTATAATTTATAATATAAATCTTTACATTGAAAAAATTCATTATATTATTTAATTCATTAGGTTTATCAGATTATAATCTATAATTATTATTTAAAAATTATTAGCATCATCCATTTTGCATCTTAATAAATAACATTCTTTTTTATTATTTATTATTATATTATTAAATTTTAATTATTTTTTTTATTTTAAAAATATTATTATAATTATTATTATTATTTATTATTATTATTATTATTATTATTATTATTATTATTATTATTATTATTATTATTATTATTATTATTATATATTCATTATTATATTTTATTATTAATTTATTATTATTATTATATTATTATTATTATTATTATTATTATTTATTATCTATTATTATTATTATATTATTTATTATTTAAGTTATTATTATTATTATTAATTATTATTATTATTATTTTATTATTATTGATAGTATCCCTCTCTACATTTCTAAAACTCTTATTATAAATGTCTTGCCTTTCAGCACTTTTAAAAATCTATCTACTTCCCTGTGGCTGCATAAAATTACTTTCAGTAAAACACGTTTCATTTTGAAGTGTCACTTCTTACACACAGTATTCTAGTGATATAGTCTGATAATTGTTTTGTTTACCAGACCTGAAAATGTGCACTTAATTGTTTATCTATTTGGTATTTCTTTTCTACTTTTCTACCTAATAACCATACTTTAATATATCTCTTACAATTGCAATTTTTTTTTTAATGTCACACACCGGCTCACGGGCTAAGCCCTGATTTAAGGAGGGGTGTTAAACTCAACAAAAATTCAACTAACGCAAATTACGCAGATGAAGCACAGACGTGGGCTTAAAGTGAAGTGAGATTAAATTGAGTAGGAACACAGAGATTGGGAAGAGAATTCCACAAACAGAGGTGGCGGAAAGGAAGGAGGCACCGCACGCGAAAGTCTGGAGTTGCTAATATCAGCACAAAACTCATGCTGCCGACGAGAGACCCCTGGATGTGATCTTAAAAGTGTGGCACGCGAGCTGAAAGCTCCCACTGACAGCACTTGCCCGCTACCCGCCGGGTACCTATAGAATAAGAGATAAGGCACCAGCATTCGACCCACCAAGACGTCAGAGAGTCAAGTGGAACCTAGACAGTTCAAAGCGTTGGTTGCCTTTGACTCGACCTATCAAAAGGCGGGGTGAAACCTGAGCCCCCCGAGATATGAGAAGCAGTACTCCCTACAAGGGCGGATGAGACCCCTCGTATAACTGGAGTAATGTGAGAGGAAAAAGTACGATCAGTCGTAAGCAGGAACTCCCACGTTCTTCTTTGAGGCCGCCCTTAGCAACCGTTGTGATGGGGGTTTCCCAGACATTTTTTTTGTTTATCATGTTTAAGCCCAAGGATGTTCACCATATATTTCAACAGGAAGAGGTGAAAGAAACCCGTTCGAAAGAGATAGTGAACGTTAGAGGTGCTTCGTTAGAGAGGGAGGATTGTAGAAGTTGGGTTTTTAAGAATTAAATTTTCACAATGTTGAGACGACCCCACCCGGAATTACATCCAGCTCAGCCTAGATGTGGAAATGGAAAATTTCAGACGAGAAAGCAAATAGTCTAGAAGCAAAAGAAGGAGCAGAATTGAAATATGAGTTGAGATATGAAGGGTCGAGTCACTGGCATATGAGTGGATAGAGTTCTGAGGATGTTGCAGACCGAGATCATTCAATGAAAAGCAAGAATTAAAATAGGGTAATAAGACTAAACCCTGAGGAACCACCACTACTTGACAGAAAATGAAAGAGAAGTACGCACCCCTCAACAACAGCCGTTACTTGAGCGATCTTTGTCCCAAGCAAAGCTAGACATAATGTATGCAAAAGAGAAGGAGAGAAGATCCAAAGGAGGGAAGCCTTGAGAGAGCAGTTAATGCATGCCATTACCCGGTGCAAATATGCTTTGACTCTTTATATTCACAAGCCCTGCCACCGATCGCAAGCTCCCCACTGATTCCTAAGGGCGGAAAACCATACACTTTTTGTTACGATAGGGAAAGTATTATCCACCGATCAGACTGCGAACGCCGCAAATCCGTGTTGCGATGTCGGAACAAGTGCGACTATTTACATTCCAGAATGGTCCTTAAAGAACATGAGAGAGTTAAGAAAAGGTTTCAAAGATCGTCTAGAATATATAACGAGTTAGAGCATTAGGGCGGCGATAGGTTAGAGAAGGGCGATCATGAGCTTGGCTTCCTTTATGTGCGGCGGAATAGGTTGGAGCATATGCGCGCTTCTCAACACTGAGGGAAGTGCTGTATTGAGAACATAAGAGGAACTATAGTGAACGCAAGAGGAAGGGCCAGACAGGAGAGGCACACTCCCCAAAACTCAAAAAAATGAAGAGAATTGCCGATCCGGGCCACCGCCTTTACCATAACCGTTCAGTAATTTCAGGAGCCCATGCACCCGATCAAATGTAATCTCTGGCAAAGGCATAGGACACCCTGGAAGAGAAGGATTAGGAGAGGATGCCAGAATCGTCCAGGAGATTAAGTTAGAGCGAAAAAATAAGAGGCCGAAAAGGATTGGGCCTTTTTCGCTTAGGAGAGTTTAGCAACAGAACCATCGATGCTCGAATAAAAGGAGAAAAGGTAGATTTACAAAGTTGATGGAGATGTTTTTGGCAAGAGGCCCGAAAAGATTTGTCAGAAGGAAAACCAAGGAGGTTAGCGCACTTTCCTTTGATGAAGCCAGCTTTGCTCGTCGAAAGAAGACTATCCCTGCAACGATTTCTAGAACTGAATGACAATTCCGAAGAGTGATAGGAAGAACGGAAGATTTTTCCACCCCAGATACGCAATTATCGTCAGCCTGATCGGTCAGAACACAGTACTTTATCGAACCAGGATTATGAAGAAAGAGAAAGTTTAGTAGAGAAGGAATGGAAATGCTCATCCCATTCGAACGATACGCTTCCACTTGTCAGGCAGAAAGCCGAAGGTCACCAGAGACAAAGCACAGTCATCCAATTAGTATAGAGTAGAAAGCAGCGGCAACCCAATCGGCCCGATCAAAGCGCCAGAAAGAGCGCACAGGGCAGGATGGTGCTGCTGGAGAGAAAGTATTAAAATTAAGAGATATAAGGTTGTGGTAAGATTTACCAATAGGAGCGAAGGTGGTGTATTTATAAAGAGAAGGACTATTACTACTATAATCACTACAGACGGACAACTCTACACTTGATGGTTATCTCATTTAGCTCATACATTTCTAGCTCTATAAACACTAGGTTTACTACCCAAGCACTTATCCTCCTTTGTGTCAATAGTTTCATCCTCCTGATAGTTTGGACTCTTTTTGCTCCTCCTACCAAAATTCTGATGGACGAAATAAACAATTTTCGGAACAACCTGAATGAACATTGAAGTAAATCCTCTCCTCTTATCAAATGAGTAAAATGATTTGCATAAAGGCCGTGAAATCCTGAAATTTATTTGTATCACTTAAGAGCCTGCACAAAAACACCATGACGAACTATTGAACCTCCTTTCATCCCTTAGTGCTAATATTTCTTGTATTGTCCTCACTAAGACCTTTCTAAAAGACTATAGCAAAGTCCTATATGCGCTATCAGGTTATGATATGTTCAACGCTTGCCGTAAAGAAAAAGGAGAAGGTGGCTCAGTACTTATTAAAAGGAACTTAAAAGCAAAAAAAAACTTTCTCAGTCATTAACTCTGACATCGAGGCTCTTGGTGTAACATTTAGAGAGGGAACTAAAACAATAAACTTATTAGGTTATCTTTTATATATATATATATATATATATTATATAATATATATATATATATATATATACTTAATATATTATATATTATATATATACTATATATATCTATATATATATTATATATATATCATATATATTATATATTATATATATATATATATACTAATTATATATATTATATATATATATAATATATATTAATACCTATTATATTTATATATATACTATAATATATATAATATATATATATATGTGCTCTTTACTTTCTTCATCTTCCTCTTTGCCCCAGATTGGGGTAAGGCTGCGCTACAACGCTTAGGAAAAAGAAAAAACTATGAAGAGGTCGTCCAGACAGAAAATATCCACCTAGAGCATCATGGGACCCGCGACGGACCTCACTATGGTAAAATCGTCAATTTAAGGGTTCATCCCCTGGGCTGGGCCACAACCATGCCCCAATACAAAACCCCGCCATTTCTTCTCCTATCATGGCACCTTTATTTTCGCTTCTGCCAAACTCACATTTCATCCTCCAGACATTCGTCCACCGACTCAATCCACTTTCTCTTCGGTTCCAGCCGGTCGGTTCCCAACACACTCTCCACTATACAATCCGCTTAGCCAACCGACTTTCATTCCATCCTTTCCACATGCCAAAACCATCTCAACATACTTTCATTTTTCTCTCATTTACCCCTTTCTTCACAGCCAACAACTCTCTAATACGTGTCATTCCTCCATTTTATTACTTTCTTTTCACACCTAGGCATGCCACGCAAGATTGTCCATCTGAACACATTGAACATTTAAGATCTATTACTTTCTTATTCCACGACCATAAGGTCTCACTACCACTACAATACCACAGTAAACACTACCTCATGTAGTTACTCTAGCGCACTCAAGCACTTGTCCTTACATTCACACGATTTACATTCGCACCAGCCCCTTCCTGCCATTCACAACTTTCGGCCTACTTACACTCTGCACTCATTCCGTTCCCTTCTCAGTCACAATCACCATACCCTTAAATATTTAAACTCAGACACTTGCTCCAGCTGATTCATCAACTCTAACATAACCTTCACACTGAGGATGTCCCTCACCCATTAACCTTACTCTTATCACGTTTATTTTCAAACCCTTCCATTTACTTACCCTGCCAAAATTCTTCTCTACCAATTCTTCTCAAAACTTCTCTTCACAGATTCGCTCCACAGAACCAAATCCATCCGCATAATAAATAGGTAGGGCACCCTCCGCAATCCTCTCCATTCTCCATCATTCTAACACCATCTTTCCTGCCATCCCCACCTCGAGTTCTTTCATAGACCCCATCCATAATATATAATATATATAATATATATAATATATATATATACTATAGTATATAATATTAATATATACTATATATATATATATTATATATTATATATTATATATATAATATACATATATAATATATATATATAATATATAATAATATATAAATATATATATATATATAATATATAATATATATTATATTATATATTAATATATATATATAAATATATATATATATATATTATATATAATATATATAATATATATTATATATTATTTTATTATAGATATATATATTATAATATATATATATATATATATATATAGAAATATATATATATATATAAGATTAAAACCAGAAAAAGAAACACCAATTAAATATTAAAGACCAGATCGGAAGGTTTGAGTTGTGATGGAAAAAGAATTGTGTATCGTTGTGTGAAAGATTCTATGTTAAGTAGTACTAAAGGAACTGAGTTGTTGAGTATTCTAAGCACCTACTTCACCACGTTTAGAGAAACATGTAAATATTTGCTGGCCTCAAGACTGTCTTTCTAGTGGAAGCTAAATTCTGTTCTGACTGATGTCATTCAAAATGAAGGTTGTACGTGAGAGGGTGGAGTTATCAACAAAAGAAAGAAGAAGTAGAAGAAGAAAGAGAGGAGGTCAAAGATGAAAAGAAAAAAATGATTGGAGATTGGATGCAGAACCCGAGGCAATGATGCAATAATCATATTTAAGATGAAAGAGAGAAGGCCAAGATAAGAATTAAATAGATTAAAGAAAAGAAGGAAGTTAAAAAACCAAAGATTTTCCAAGACTACTAAAGATGCTTTCAATATGTATTATCTCCACGGTAAACAGAAGGTTTACAAAGACATTGTCGATTTACATATTATATATTATATAATATATAATAATAGTAATATAATAATATAATAATATATAATATAGTATATATATAATATATATATTATATATTTATTATATATATATATACCTGCCTCACTATAATAATAATAATAACCAGAAAAAGAAACAAGCCATAAATATTAGAAAGACAGACGTGCTTGGGTGTGAATGGAAAAGACTGTTATAGTTGTAGTGAAAGGATGATGTCTGTAGTAATTTAAAGCGTAACTGAAGTTTATTGAGGTATTCTAAACCACCTTTTCCAGTTAGAACGAAGATGTAGATATTTGTGTGCGCTCAAAGGATGTCTTTGCTAGTGGAAGTAAATTCGTCTGACTGATGTCATTCAAAATGAAAGGTGTATGAAGGTGAGTTATCAAACAAAAGGAATGAGATCGTAGAAGAAGAATAGAGAGAGGACGGTCAATTAGATGAAAAGAAAAATGAATTGGGATGAGCCAGAACCCTGAGGAATGATGCAATTAATCTATTTAAAGAATGAAGAGAGAAGGCCTAGAGAATAATAGATAAAGAAAGAGGGAAGTTTAAACCAAAGATTTGCTCCAGACTTATAAAAGAATGGCTTTCAATATGTGTATCATCCCACAGTAAAAGAACGAAGGTTACAAAGACATATGATCCATGCTCGTGAAGCTCAAGTTTTAGAAACCACAGGAAAGTACCAGTAAGACCCTACCGAATTCTTAGTGCGGAAGTCAGAGAGAGCAGAAATAACATTTAAAATGAAAATTACAAAAATTAAGATTTTCACACGCAGTTAGATTAGCTCTGGGAATCGACTAGAGTGGAACCATAGGCAAAGTTTTACGCTAAAACATCAGCTTTAGCAATAGGTTTAACTGCAATTAATTGTGCCGTGGACTAGAGAAAAGAAGAAGAAGCAAGTTTAGAGTTGACTTTCTATTAGCAACGGTACCAGAAAGACATAAGAAAGACTTAACAGAAAGATTTGTTGATACTTGCAACAGAGAAAGAGTTTTAGTTTACGAAAGATAGGTTTTACGATTTCTTTGATGACTTATTAAGCGCGCTCATTTATGGACGTTTAAAAGACGACTGGTAATTCTGAGGCAGTAGCGTCCCAGATGCTTAATAACACACTAGATAACTAGCAAACTTAAATACGTTTTTAAGGTTTAGTTGTAGGGATATAATATGGAATATACGCCTCCATACTAATGAGAGTCATCTCGGCAATGTCCTCTGTACCACCTCGAGGAACCCTCCCCCTAGAAACATTAGTTATCCATGGGATTTCAGAAGATCTGCAACCTCAAGTCCGACCGAGTGATTGGCCACCAAAGTGGCGAAACACCATTTACCTCGGACGAATAAACGGGTTCTTTTTCCAAGAAATATAATATCAGAAAAAGAAGAAAACAACCATTTGAGTGATCTCCTCTCTCTCTCTCTCTCTCTCTCTCTCTCTCCTCTCTCATCATCTCTCTCTCTCTCTCTTTCTCTCTCTCATCTCTCTCTCTCTCTCTCTCTCTCTTCTCTCTCTCTCTCTCTCTCTATTTAGATGTCTAATTAGTCTTTTTTTTTTGAGATAGTGGTAGTGTTGAAGGCGATACAAAGACATTAATTCGTGATCAATATTAGCAAGAAAGTCGAAGCCATATTTGGCAATTTAATAAGATAAAATTAGGAACAAGAAAACAGACAATGCCGTTGCTAGCATGGAAATAGCATCCTCTTTTGAAAACCGAGAATAAAAATTAAATACGCTGGGGTACGTGTAACTTCAGAGATAAGCTTAAGGGGAGACTTCATAGCAAAATCCCATCTATTTCAAACCGATAAAAGAAAATGTTTTTTTGGTGAATAACTATGGTATCTTTAATTTTATGAAAAAAAACTGATATTTTTTTTATCAGAAATTTTTGATCTTTGAGTTTCCAGAAAAATGTCAATAAAATTTTTAATTTTTAAGATATTTCAATGTCTTTTGCATTAAAATACTCCAATTCAGTGTGGTAATAAATTTTATTTAGACACCTTAGTTCAAAATTTATTTTTAAAAACCTTTTTTGACAATCTTTGAAAAGTACTTTCAAAATTTTTGAAGGAAAAATAGTAGAGCATGGCTGACACCACCTTACGTTATACCAAAACATTTAATATTAAAACACCCCGTCGTTTGCTTTATGTGCTTTTTTCACCCAATGTTTGCTAAATTTGAAGGAAAAAAATTTTAGTTTTTTTTTAATGATTTTTTTTGTGACTTTGTGCAAGGAAAAAAATGAAAAGCTAGAAAAACACAATAAAAGTTGGGAGGCTTATAAAACATCTCTGACGTATAAAACCTTTATTACGCCAGTAATATATTATATTAATATATAATATATATATCATATAAATATATATAATAATATATATTTATATACCATTATATATATAATATATATATATTATATATATATAATATATATATATATATTATATATATATATATATATATATATATATAATATATATTAATAGTAAATATATATTTTATATATATTATATATATATATATATATAATATATGATACTATATATATATAATATATATATATATATTAATTATTATATATATAGTATATATATAGAGATATTATATTATATATATATATAAGTAGATTATATTTATATATATATATATATATATAATATATATATAATATATATATATATTCATCATCATCATCTTCCTTTTTTTTTCCCCAAGACTGGGGTGTAAGGTGCGTGACATGCATCGGAAAAGAAAAGTAGAAGAAGAATTATGACACACATCGAAAAGAAAGCCCAGCCTTACCGCCTCCTCTAATACCTATTTAGTGAGAACTCGTCTCCAGTCAGAAAATCCACCCCTAGAGGTTCATGGGGACCGCGACGGACCCTCAATTTGGCATATCGTCAAGTGTTAGCGGTTCATTCCCCCGGCTCAGGTGGACCACAACCATACCCCCTCACAAAACCCGCCATTCACTCCTATTATGCCACCTTTATTCTCGCCTCTGGCAAACTCAATTTCTCTCCTTCAACATTCGTTTACTGACTCAATCCACTTTTTCTTCGCGGTCTTCCGCAGCCGTCGATTCCCAACACACTCACCACTATACATCGCTTAACCAACGACTGTCATTATCCTTTCCACATGGACCAAACCTTCTCAACAATTTCATTTATTCTCTCATCTAACCCTTTCTTCACACCCAACATAACTCTCTAACACGTCGTTCCCTCATTTGATCAATTTCTTTTTCACCTAACACCGCCCCTAAGATTGTCCATCTGCAACACTAATCTTTAGAATCTATACCTCTTATTCCAGACCATAGTCTCACTACTATACTTTAACACAGGTAACTATGTACCCTCATGTAAGACCTAGCGCACTCAAGACTTAGTCCCTTACATCAACCAAATTGTAATTGCACCAGCCACCTTCCTTGCCATTCCACAACTTTCCGACTAAACTCTGCATCATCCGTTTCCTGTTTCATCCAACATATATCCTAAATATTTTAAAACTCAGGAGACACTTGCTTCCAGCTGCTCACCATCTAACAATAACTTCACACCGAGACTGTCTTTACTCACAACCATAACCTTACTCTTCTTATCTTTACGTTTACTTCAAACCCCTCCTTTTACACACCCCTCTCAAAACTCTCTTCAGATTCACCATACAAAACAAAATCCATCCGCAATATATATATATAATATTATATATATTAATATATTATAATAATAATATTATATATAATATAATAAATATATATATAATATATATATATATATATATATATATATATATATATATAATATAGATATATATAATATAGATATAATATATTATTAGAGGAGTTGTGTGCGTGTGAAAGAAAGGGGTTTAAATGAGAGAAAAATGAAAGTATGTTGAGATGGTATTGTGTTATGTGGAAAGGATGAATGCATAGTCGGTTGGTTAAACGGATGTATAGGTTGGGTGGGTGTGTTGGGAAACGACCGGCTGCTGAGACCGAGAGAAAGTGGATCGAGTCGGTGAGCGAATGTCGGAAGGCAGAGAAATTGAGGTTGGCAGAGCGAGAAATAAAGCGTGCATGATAGGACCGAGAATGGCGGGCCGTTTTTGTATGGCAGGCATAGTTGTGCGCCCACCTGGGCCAGGGGCATGACCCTTACATTGACGATTGTACCCATATGAGGGCCCGTCGCGGTTCCATGAAGCTTCTAGGGTGGAATTTTCTGTCTGCGACGAGTTTTCACTAATTAATTGGTATAGGAGGGGGCGGTAAGGCTGGGGGCTTTCTTTCTTTCCGACATTTGTCATATTCTCCTACTGCTTTTCTTTTCCGATGCTTGCTACGCACACTTTACTCCCAGTCTTGGGAAGAAAAGGAGGAGATAAAGAAAGAAAAGATATATATATAGTATATATATATATATATATATATATATACTATTAACTATATATATAATATATATATAATATATATATATATATATATATATATATATATATATATATAATATAATACATATATATATATATATATATATATATATTGATAAATAAACTATATTTATACACATATATATATTTTATGGGAAATCTTTTTAAATAAATTTTATTTGAATGATAATTTTTCATTTACATGCACTCTTTGATTGTACATTGTTGTCCTGACGCAGCAAAATTTTCAAATATTTTTATTTGTATTATTTTATCTTATTAGTTGTGATTCGCATGATCTTCTCCATAACTTCTGAAGCTTTTTGCAACCTTAAAATTATCTGCAAATTTTTAATGGAATGTTAGGACAAAATAAGATAACTTTCTATATATATATATAGTATATATATATATATATATATATATATATATATAATATATATATATATATATATATATATATATATATATATATATATAATAATATATATATATATAATATAATTATATATAGATATATATAGATATATACCATAGCGTGGGCGTATCGCGATATTTATCGCGATAACGGTTTCGGGTTATCTGTTATCTGATAAAATCTTTTTTCCGATAATCGCGGTATCGCGATAAGTTTGTTCCACACTACCGATAACTATATGGCGATAATTTATCGCGATAACGGTTCGGTTATTTGCTATCCGATAAAATCTTTTATCAATAATGGGATCGCGATATTTTTTGTTTATATATATATAATATATATATATATATATATATATATATATATATATATATATATATATATATATATATAATATATATATATATATATATATATATATATATAATAATATATATATATAATATTATATATATATATATATAGTTATATATATATATAATATATATATATATATATTATTATAATTTATTTATATATACTGGAATTTATAAGCAGTTGACTCCGCTAATATTAGGTTAGGTTAATTTAGGTTGTTTGGTTAGGTTAGGTTACGTTACGTTACCCAAAAATTTAATGTATTTACGCTAAAATTATACAAATAACGATACAATAATGATTGATTTTCGCTCCTGGAGTCAACTGCTTATATGATACTTGCTGGCGCTGTGCAGGAGGGCTGCTAGCTCACCTGATGGAATCCTAAGCAGGCCTCCGGGCGGGTAGAACGCCACTTTATGGCAACGCCTCACTCACTTCAACATCTAATCTTCTATTATTGAAGGTGGTTAAGATAAGAACCTAACCCCTTCAAATTGGTGACATCTGAGTGACCAGTGCCACTGGAGTGGCACAACGAACACCAGCACGCAACCATGAACACCCATCAAATGTGATTCCGAACACCCATCAAATCACCGAACAAACATCAAATCAAGTTTCTTCTGTTGGGCGCACTCTGTTCGGTCATCCTGTACCGCCTGTACAGTACTTCTCAAGCTTCTGCAGGTGCCGGAACCAACTGCACGTAAGAGTTACAAAGTGTAGAAGCCTTCTCGTGACCTTAATGTTGTGCAACACTAGCCTCTCACCTGCGACAGCTACACGCGGACTACCCGGACGTTCTTCAGCCCGGTCGGAAGCGGAGTGTGCTCCGGCATGTTACTGGAGGGCAGCTCTCTGTGGCGTTCTGGAGGCAGGCAGGCTGCTAGCACCACCTAATGAATCCCTAAGCAAGCCTCCGGGAAGAAAACGCGCCCTTTTATCATTGGACAAACGCTCACCCACTTCAAACATCTAGTCTTCTTTATTGAGGCTGGTGATTCAGATCAGAACCTTACCCCTTCATATATAATATATATATATATATATATATATATATAATAATAATATATATATATATATATATATATATATATATATTATATATATATATATATATTATATATATATATATATTATATATTATATATATATATATATATATACTATATATATATATATAATATATATATATATATATATATATATACTCTCAGTTTCTGCGAACCTCATCTGGTCAATACCCTCCTTGA
>JABUQX010097388.1:0-25000 GCA_015478945.1 Trachelipus rathkii | reverse complement strand
CTACACCAATTCCTCAAAAATCACAAACCTTTGGCCAGAGACAAGATTTTTCGCATCCCCCCCGCAATTTTCAACAAAGAAACTTCAATAATCATTCAAAACCTCAAGCTCAAACTTATCAAAATAGGCAACACTCACAGCACCAGAATGCCGCTGTGTGTTTCCATCGTGAAAGAGGTGGCCACACAAGTTCATACTGCCCTTTCAACTCCTTTTGTAGAAAGTGTAACGCCCCCCACAAGAGAGGATCAAGTGCTAATTGTAGAGATTCGAAATAGTATCCGAACGATCCTAACAATCCTTTAAAGCATGTTCCTATTACTGATAAAATAAAGCAAGATATTATCCAAAATAGATGGAAAGGAATTGGAATTTTCCGTCACAATTACCAGGGAGTAAAACCTCATAAGAGATCAAAATAACCAACAAAGAACACAAATGAATAATTCAAATTCATGGAGATCTAAACATACATCATACGCCAGAATGGCCGAGTCTACAAATCAACAACAATCATCCCAAGAAGAACAGTATTTTCAAGAACAATATTATGACGAGGTGCAGGATTTTCAATATTAAGGAGGGCAGGAAACCCAGTATCACCTACCCTCCAGACGCCGATCGAATATAACACATGTAAAAACTCGCATATTAACATCATTTCATGTAGGATGCAAAACACTAATCCCATTTCTTTCAGCAAGGTTATTCCCCCAAATAATGTTATTTTAAATCAAAGTGTAGTTTTTCCAAACCCCGTTAAGTTAAATTTTCCAAATATTTGTGTACCTAAAGACCATGTTATAATTGATATTGAAAATAATTTTAAGCATATTTAAATGAGCACCCTAATACTGCATGTATCAAAAATTATACTAATTTCTACAAGAATTTTATAACTTATGAACAGCATATTTTTCAAGGTGTAGAAAACACCATTAACGAAAATAGAATAGTTACGGTAGACAACATACCGTGCAGTCACAATGAGGAAGCTAATACCATTAACGTAAATAGAATAGTTACGGTAGACAACATACCGCACAGTCACAATGGGGAAGCAGCTACCATTAGTGGAAATAAAATAGTTAAGATAGAAGACATGACACATAGTCTAAATAAAGCACCACTGAGAGAACAAAAATCCACTGCACTTGAGTTTTCACAAACTCCAAAAGAGGACCATATTGCACATTTTCATGAGAGAATGTGAAATATGGACCTGTCTCCAACCACTAACCCCATTTTTTCAGCAATAATAGCACCACTGAGAATATATATAAATCAGAGAGCGCTATTGTGAATAGTTGTAGCAAACGTTTGGGGCCAAATAATCTTATTTCTAATAACTTTAATAGTAATATACCAATTTCATTAAAATCACGAGGCATAGCAAATGCCGAGGTAAGAAGCAGTGTGGTAACAAATGCTTACGAAAACAGAATTAACATGACTAAGTTGAAAACTGGCAACGTGATTGCTGACGAGAATCAGAATAGTAGTAGAATTCGCAAAGGAGACATAACGCAAGTTCAAATGGACATGGTAAACGCCGAATGCTGGAAAAGTAGTAGTAATGACAAATCATTTTGGTAATTGTATGGCACAGGATAATGCCGAGATAAAAAGCAGAAAGGAAAGATGTCGATGTAGTAGATAGAACAGAGAAGCAAAGTATAGATAGAGGTAACGCCCAGGTTGTAATGGTAAATAGGTTGGTAAATGAAACGAGCACGATTAATATGTACACTAAAAACAGAATAGTAAAGAATTCGTACACAAATAATAAGGAATATAGCGAAAACCCTCAATATTTTCTCCCAACCCAACACATTAGGGCATCATTTCTCTAATTCTAAGCATGCTCTTTCTATTCCTCCTGCAGGTTTTAAAAATAATACTGTAAGCAAAGCTCAAGAGTTATTATTTGAGTTTCATGATAGCAGAAACTCTTTCTCAGATTTAATAAATAATTTTAATCTTTCTCCATCATTAACTCTTTTCCCAGAGCTTTTCTCTAACCCTTCCCATGTTTCAAATCTTATCAATCAAAATTTGTCTCAAGGTACTCTCCCTAAACCTCCTACTATTTTCTCAGAACCTTCAATCTCTTTTTAATGAGGCAACGTTTGCCACCTCGCAACCATCTTCTAATAACTTTGATTCAGAGCAACAGGAATCGGTCCAAGGACCTTCACACGACAAATTTTTTGAACCTCAGCCTCAGACATCGCATAAAGCTTCTCATTTTCAAATCTTAGTCTCACCAAAACTCAGAGACCACCTCATGTAGGGTCTCACTCTTCTCTATCTCCGAAAGAGTCAAATCCTTCCTCTAATTTCACCTCTGATCACAAAACTTTTACAAACTCGGTTGCACTAGAAATAACTCTCTCTTCTTTCACAAACGATACTGATGTACTGATAGGTGTAAACACAAACTCTCAACATCTAATAGGTCCTGCTTATCTTTTAGAAACCGATATTACTTTCGATAAACATACATTACTCAACAAACGTTTTTTACTAGATAGTGGAAGTAATAGTAGTTTAGCCAGACACTCTCTTATCTTAGAATTAGAAAACAAATTTGCCATTAATATACCTCACAAAACCCCCCATCACTTTAAAATCAATCACTGGGGATATTTTTTATCAAATAGGAACAACAATTTTGTTTATTCATATACAGAACAGAGTTTTATCAATAAATTTCATTGTCATAGATGATAAACTATGTGGGTTTAATTCAGATTTTCTCTTGGGGACAAATTTTCTTCCACATCCAAATGTTAGATTCCAAACACATAAAAATACTCTTTCTATTGTATCAAATTCTGAGTACATTTCAATGCCACTCATTCCAATATACCCACAAAGGCAAATTCCTCATAACACACAAGTAAATCATAATTCATCTCTACCTCTTTATTCTCAAGAAACAAGCTTTGTAAACAATTTAATGATAGATACTGACACTCATTATAATCTATCCATTATAGAAAATGTAACTCTTCATCCTTATTCTAAGACCGCTCTCTCGGTAAAAGCACGCTTTCCTGCAAACACTCCTCCTCCAAATCATCTTATTCTTAGTTCTGAAAACTCATACCTTAACTATCTTTTAATAGGTAGCGTTTTTTTTAAGTTCGGTTAATAAAGGACACGTTCTCTTGGATATCATAAATATGTCGGCAACGCAACACACTTTGCAAACAAACACCTTTCTGACAATAGCTAATCCTCTTTTCACCCTCGATGCTCCACTTGAATCTTCGCAAGTAAATTTAGCCACGTCCTCAAAAGGTCTCACTCCGGCTCAACTAAGAAAGACTTTCAAGGAAATAATTCAGGACTCATTCAAGAACGAAGAGGATGAGTGCGCAACTTTAACAGATCCTAACCAACTGGAGGAGTTATTAAATCTTCTCATGAACTATAAAGACATCATAGCCTTAGAAGACGACGAAGTAACAATTTGTCCCCTAACAAAATTTAGCATCACATTGAAAGAGGACGCACCGAAGGTGATCTATCATCCTCAGTATAGGCTCCCCCATCGGTACCTCGCACAAATTGAAGAATGGGTGCAATCTTCTCAGAAAAAAGGATATATTCGCCCCATTTCAAGCCCGCATTCAGCTCCGCTTTTGGTGATTCCGATGAAAAATTCAGAGAAACCCCGTATAGTCGCAGACCAGACTATTGGTTTCTGAATTCGTACATCGTTTTAAATAGGTTCCCTATACCTTGTATTATCGACGTGCTCAGCTATCTAGGTAACAGCAGCATTTTTAGCAGTCTGGACCTCAAGGATGCCTACAACGCGATTGAAATTGAAGAGAACACTCAACCTCCTCTTCTTGCATTTCGAACCACAAGGGGACAATATGCACCAACAATGTTAAATTTCGGTTCATCAAATGCACCCGTAGTCTTTGCGAGGACCATGGAGCTAGCCCTCTCTCATCTCTTAGGTGACGCTTGCAGAGTTTTCCTTGATTATGTCCTTATTCTAGGAAAATCCTTCGAAAATCATCTGGAAAATTTGAACAATGTTTTCAATTCCTTAAGAAAACACAGACTAAAAATGAAATTGTCTAAATGTCGGTTCTTTAGGACCAGTTTGCTTTTCCTGGGCTTCAAAATTTCTAACAAAAGGATCTCTCCCGATCCTATTAAGTTAAAAACTCTTACAGCTTTCAAGCCACCTACAAACTTGTCGGAAACTAGGTCAATTTTAAGGCTTCCTAAATTACTTTTCTCATTTGCTAGCGAACTATTCAGAAACTATTAAGCCGATTACACATTTATTGCATAAAAAATATTCCTTTTATCTGGGGTCCTGAACAAGAAAAAGCTTTCTTAACCCTTAAAGATAAACTTTTATTGCAACCACAACTGTGTTATCCGGACTAAAATAAACCTTTCTTCATAAACTCTGATGCATCCAATGCTGCTCTAGGAGCCGTCCTATTTTAGTTAGATGAAAACAACAAAGAAAAACCTTTGTCATTTATCTCTCGCTCGCTTTCCAAAGCGGAAACTAATTATTCCACTATAGAGCAAGAGGCTCTTGCCATAGTTTTCGCTTTTACGCAAATTTCGCATCACGATTTTTGGCTATGAGGTAACAATAATCACAGACAATCAGCCTCTGATCCACCTCAATCAGGCATAATGGACAGTTTATGTCCCGGTCTGTTAGAAAGTTAATGGACCCTCTTTATATTTCACACTTTAAATATCCTACGTACAAATCTTTACAGGCCAGGAAAAATTTATTTCCTAACTACTCAATAGAAATTCCCCCCTCTCACTACTAATTATACTTTCAGCTCAAAATCATACGGTTCTTATTACGTATAACATACTTACGCAGCCTATCTTATAAAATAAGAAACTTTGTAAAGTAGTTCTATACTTGTGTATACAAGAATTTAAAGAATTCTTTAATATACTTTTGCCATATACCTCTTAACTCTCCAGAGTAATCCTCTTTCTTATTTACAGTCAAGATATCTTCCCGACTGACTTCACTCTTTTCGCTCATGTTCTTATATCGCGACATTCTTTTCATTATATGCTACTTTTTCAATATGGGAATTTATCCTTATACAAGTTACCGTATTTCCAAATAATATCACTCTTTCATTGAAATTTAACCATGTATCTTTACCTCCGGGACAATTGTGGGGTAAGAAAGGAACAGTCCAACGCGCATTAGAGAAAATATATAATATTTCGGACCAAAATGATTCGACCATTTTTCTATCATAAATCATTCTTGATCGTTAAAAATTATCCAGAGTGAAAGGACATACACCTAAAAATGCCGCAATCAAAAGCTATCCGCTACCGTATGAGCCATTTGCGAAAGTGCACCTGGATGTACTGGGACCATTGCCCACCTGCAAGATAACAAAAGCAAAATACATCTTGGTTCTAAAGGACAGCCTCAAGATATGTTGAGCTGGTCCCTCTCCTTCAACACACCGCAAAGGACGTCACTCAGGCAATCCTGGAGAGAATTACATGCAGACACAGCACACCAGAAGTGATTTTGTCGGATCGGGCTCCGGAATTTCCGTCTCAACTTTTCAAGGAAATATGCTCACAGTGGGGAATAAAAGTGGTAAATATAGTTGTCTGCCATGCTCAATCTAATAGCTTAGCGGAGAGAGAAATGTTGAAGATTGCAAACCCCCTCAGGCATTATGTGAATTCCAACCATGATAATTGGAGTAAGTTAATACCTTTTACTCAAATCGCTATCAATTCTACTTTCAATTCTTCTATTGGTTGCACTCCTAATTTCCTTTTATATACTTATAGTAAGAGACTCCCCTGGGATCTCCCTAATTATAGTTCTCCTTTCACAAAAGGCTATGAGACGGAACTATATAACAGGATCTGGATCGAATCCTTTTTTCCATCTATTTGGATTACAGCTTTTGTTATTACTATTCCCAAACCTGGGAATTATTCAAAGTTGGCGGAGAAGCGAAGACCAATTTCGCCGACCTGTTATACTTGCATATTATAGAGAAAGCTGTTTCAGGCCCCTTTCTCCATGTTCTGGAGAGTCGCTAGGCTTTTTCAGACTTCCAGTTTGATTTCAGCAAAAATCGTTCGAATGCGGATCCCTTGTTAAAACTAGATCATGACATCCGGAAATCCTTTTCAACTGGTGGGATTGTTCTTGGTGTCATTTTTGACCTTGGAAAGACTTGTGATACAACGTGGAAAGCTGGGGTTCTACTTAAACACCACTTGCTCGGTTTTCGAAAATAGCTCCCTCTCTTTATAATATGCCTTCTGTCTGATAGATCCATCCAGGTTCGGTGCTCTTCCGTTCTATCATGACACTTTACTCTGGATGAAGGCGTTTCGCAGAGCAGTGTTCTAAGTGTATTATTATTTGCTCTCGGATTCAATGACATCGTTACTTATGTCCCAGAGACGGTCAATTTTTCTCTCTATGTTAATGCCCGGCGCTATATATTGCCGGTGCTAGGCAGCCATTTCTTGAAATTCATCTTCAACTAGCTACTGAGAATATTTCACAATGGGGTAATTCCCATAGCTTCCATTTTTCACCCACCAAATTCTCAGTAGTACTATTTAGGAAGAAAGGGAGTCTAAAAACCTGCCACCTTCATCCCGCGAACCTAACCTTATATAGTTCACCTATTCCTGTAACTTGACAAGTCAAATTTCAAGGACTCGTTCTAAATGACCACCTAACATACGCACCACACATTAAACTCCTACAAACGACTTGTCATCTCGTGCTTAACCTATTGCGTCATCTCGCCTCAAAATCTTGGGATGCTGATCCCAAATCCTTTTTACGCTTCAAATGCCATTTATATTCATTCGATTAGTGGATATGTGTCTGTAGTAGACCATAGTGGCGTCTAGTTGACCTACCCAACTCTTACATATCATCAAAACGGGCGATTTGTCAGTCTCCACTGTGAGCCTTCCGACGTCCCCCCGGGTAAGCCTTGAAGTTGAATCCGATGTGATGCCACTCTTTCTTCGAAGAGAACACAGCATGTGCACAAGCTATCTGCGCTTTCAAATCCCAATATCATCTGTTCTACCACCAATTATGCGAGAGATACCTCAGAATTCTCCTTACTGGCCATTTGCAAACAGTTCATAACATTCTTTTAAGTATTTAATCGCTAAATGTAGGAAAAAATAGTTAAATACTAAATACAAAATATATTTTTCAAATGTATTTAAATACAATATACGAAATTCAAAAACTGTACTTAAATACATTTCATTATATATATATTATATATATTATATATAGAAGCAGAAAGAATTATATATTTGATACATATCATATAATATTATATATAATATATATAATTATATATATATACTATAATATATATAATATATATAATATATAATTATATATGGGTAGAAGCAGGAAAGAATTGTACCTTTGAACAAGGTTACAAGGGTAAGGCCATAGATTCGTAGTAACATTGTTCGCTGCAGATAGTTCTTTATTGCACAATAAACAGACACATCTTGTTTTACACCAACTCTTTATTATTATTTTTAAACTCATTTCTCGCGTCACTTTAGATGGATCGCAATAAAACATTTCATATCACTGTTTGCCCATGTTGGCCAACTCGTAAAAAAAGAGGCAACTGCAACAACCCTGCAACAGCAATGAATCATAACTGATCGCATATCTAATTTCTGTAACTTCAACCCGTCTAAATTGTCAACAATGCCGCGCCGTATTAGGCTGGCTTTATTACAATCCTATCTTTGTCGCGCAATACTGCATTCGTCTTTCACATACTACTTCTTCTCACCTCACTCGCTCCCTCTCGCCCCTTCACTAGCAAGATGCACGTTTCAACTCAACAGATTTCCTTCTTTTATCTCAGCGACTTTTTTTCGAATAACGCATTTACAACTTTTTGTATTTAAATACAGTTTTTAAATACTGTAAAAAGTAGCTAGATATTGTATTTAAATGCATAAACATAAATGTATTAATAAATACAATGTTAAATACATTACAGTATTTAAATATTGTATTTAAATACAAGTATTTGAATGCCTCCCAGCTCTGATTATAGAAAGCTGATGTTAATTAAAAAGATTGAAGAAATAAAAGGTCAAAAAACAAATGCTCCCCCATGTCTTAAAATCAAAAATAACTAAATTCTCTACATTTTAAAGATTATATATAATGGAAAATGAGTGTGAAACTCAACATTTTAACAACTAAGAATCCTTTACGCGTGTCCAATATACATTCTATGACAAGTTTATACAGATAAATGCACTTAATAGAAACATCATCAGTTTCAAGGGGATAGTCCAATTTTAGCTTCGGGCTGAGCCCCATTTAGCCCCTACCTAAAAATGGACCTAAAATTCCTAATTTTCAGCCAATTCTAATTTTCTCAGCCAATTCTCATTGCCATGCAGAATAAGCAAACTACAGCGACCTTTTCTGACCACCGCTAAAACGTCTTTTTCGGTGTAGATAGTTTTTCTGTGTCTATGTCATTTCTTATGTATTGCTTTTTAGGTGTTTCATATTTTTGAAAACACATCGCTGGATTCTTGACGATCTCATCTTCCATACTCTTACAATTTTTTTTTCTTAAAATGACTGATAATGGCGATGACTATGGTATCTATTACCTAGAATCCATGAAATAGTGTTTTGATTTTTTGAAATTTGTGCTCAGCAATGTCGAAATTCAATTTGTTTTTTTGTTTTTTTAAATGAAAAATTGCGATAATATAAAAAAAATGAAATTTTTATAAATTTTTTTTTTTTTTGAGTATACAAAAAAAAAAATGTAAATAAAAAAGATGTACCTCGTCCGACTATACCATTTTAGTCGCTGAATTATACTTGTAATGTTCCCGATGTCGTTATGGTACTAGAGCTAATTCATATGTAGATGGTTCCACTTATTAGAAAATCATGGTACACAACTATTTTCTTGTCATGATTACCAGAATAATTACTTGATAATATATCTTTCTTTATATATTTATCCGATAAACATCAAAAATTTCCAGGGCTTGTCAGTTATATGTCGCGTTTGTTCTGTTCAGAAGATACATATCTTCTTTATAAATTTATTGTTTGTTTTGTTATTCTACCATTTATGCGTTATTTGAATTCGAGATCTCTTCTTTTTTACTTGACCCAGCATTGTTGTTCCGGAGCGTTATTTTCATCTTCTCTTCTCTTCATCCAATCTAAATACACGGATCTTACAAAATGAGACGCTGGTGAGTCATTGTATATCACAAACAATCGTGTCATCCTACACTCTGCATACATAATGGTTGCCAAATTTCATCCTGACTCCGCGCATGACTGGACGTTATGAAAAATACTATATCTTAGACAATCTGTCACACTACTAAAAGCTACTATAACCAGAATGTTTCTCTGACTTACATCTCATCGAGCTACTCTCTTTCTCTGGAGTCTCACATACCACTTTTTCCACATATTTAAGTCAAGATAACTATTCATCTATCTCATGTGCATCTCTCAGGTGATCCTCTGATGCCACATCTTATGTATTTCCTTATCTAAGACTTTTTGAAAGCTTATTTTATGGATAATAATCTCCTTAATAAGAGTTGAAGCCTGCACACACATATTGCGTATAAATCACTCAACATGTATTCTTTACCAAACATAATCGAGACATTTATCCCCCATCATCAATCAGAAGTTATTCTTATACCTTCACGACACAGCAAAAAACCACTCTCTCCCTGTAGCAATAAAGCATCGGATTTTTCAGATTTTCTCAACACGAAAAAGCTTGCGGTACTTCTCTCTGTTTTATTTTTTGGAGGTCCAACCTTCACTTCTCCTCCGGCTGACTAATCTACCAGATTCACTCTTTATGTCCATTCTTTTGGAGAGGGTAAATGAGGCCTCAGCCCGAAGCCTAAAAATCAGGCCCCTCCCCTCAAAAGTAAAGTTGAACATTTTTTATTATCATTTAACACCACTAATGAACTTTCACAATCATTGGGTTAAGACCATCGAGCATTTCAATATGATACCGATTCCGAATCTTGTTTCTCTGCGTCGACACCTCTCATTTTTCCAGATCCATTATTTAGAGCTAAGCAGTATGTTGAAATTTATTTGCCACTTATCAGCCCAAAAAGAAGTTTATTTAATGCGTGCTGAACTTATACACCCTTCAAGATTTACAACAGAAGTTGCCAATTTAGTTTCATCAGCAAACTTAGAATCCTTATTTTTATTTCCTCATTCAAACAATTTATAAAGATTAGGAATAGAAATGTAACTATTACAAAATCCTAAATAACACCACTTTCTACTAGCTCCCATGTTTTTTTTTTTTTTGTTTTTTTTTACCGCTAAGCACTACACATTGTGTTCTGTTAATTACCCAATTTTGAAAGAATTGATTGAGTAACGGAAGGCACTCTATCAAGTTAGGAAAAACTCTGCATGCTAGATATACTATAAGGCATAAGCACTGCAATATTTTGATTTTTCGCATCATCCTAAATTAAATTAAATCTGTTAAATATTAAGTAAAAATCGCATGCACTAATGCTTCTACCATTACCTTCTGTTAGAATTCTACCATATATGCCACCAAGACCTACAATTTTAATACATTCTGTCAAAATTAAGTATTCTCTTAATTTCTTAACCTTAAATCAGTTTGTCAATCTGAATTGTCATAAACTCTTTTATCATTGAACACTGATGAAAAGTATGCGTTAAACACATCTATCTACTCTTCATCTGTATTAGCTAATTTATATCTTTACTGAACTACTTTTTTAAGTTTATTGGTAAATGGGTAAAGTTAAAAAAATTTATTCCGGTCTTTGTTAAAGAATTTTTATTTTTTGCAGAAATTGTTTTACGGGAATAAGTTGAAACTTCGGAGGTTGGTGATGGCCTTTCTTTCTCACATAACATTTATTTTTTTATTAGTAAAATTCAACCTACAATGATATACAGTATATACTTAATTCACTCTTCATTCATAACTCCACCTCCAAATTTAAGAAAGATCGAACGCACCCTTTTCCGGATCTATTTTTTTAAGAGCAATACCTATAAAAGAACGAAGGCAGGGCCTATGCTAGGCCTACTAGATGATTCAGGTTTGTTTAGGGTCAAGTAGGCTAGGCTAGAATAACTAGACCTATAACAGCTTGTAACAGTAATAATAAGAGCTATTTCTTATTGATGAAAATGGATGTGTTTTTATTTACATGCGAGTAGTACAGTAAACGTTTGGTAGACTTAGATCTAATAATTAAAAAGCCTATTATGGTAAGCTAAATATGTGTGAGGTAAAGTAGAGTTTGAAACTTTAAATATTTATGAAAAGTAATATTTTTAAGTAGACCCTGGACCTAAGTTTATTTATGAACCTGCCATGAGACGTCAGTAAAATTTAAATTTCGGAGATGTCAGTAAAATTTAAATTTCGATCACTTCTATATAGGTCAATAAACCTAGGGAATGAACTTGGAAAAACTAGCAGAAGTGAGATGCTGTATGGGTCTATGTAATACTCGTTTCTGTTTCGGTTTAATAGTAATTTGACAAGCCCTAGGGTGCTTTGTGGATTTGCATGAGCATTTTTGGTTGGTGGGTTGACTGGGACAGTCTTGATAGGCTCATGTGGCTTCTTACTGTCTCTATATTTCTAATGTTCTAATGAGCCTTGTCCCCAATATGTAAACTTTTCAATTCAAGTAGGCCCTAGGCCAAAAGTGCTATGTATGTAAATAATGCAATACCAGTTACCAATTTTCAATATAGCAAATCATACTTTTTAATAAAAGTATGTGAAAAGCTTGATGTGTTAAACAATTATGGTAATTTTATAGCTTGGTTGGCTTAGCTAATAGTCTAAACTGGTGGGGCCTATGTTGGCTATTTTTATATAGTTAATGCAACCGCTTATTGGCAGAGCCCAATTTAAGGAGGGGTGTACTCATTTTTATATATGAGTAACATAAAACTTAAGTCTAAGGAGAATAGCTTACATTTTTCCACACAACCAGATTGGTATCTGGGTCTATCACTTTATTGGGTGAGTGCTCTATATTAGTCAGGCAGAACCATGGAAACGCTGATTTTTATAATAATCACAGCATAGACTAAAAACATTGTAATGAAGTGTAAACTAAAATTAACTCATATCTAGAAAAAATGTTATAGACCCATAAAATATGAAATAATTCTATAAATGCAGGGTTCACACTTTCTGGAAAGTCAGGGAAGGTCAGGGAAAGTCAGAAAAAAAAAAAATTGGTCAGGGAAAGTCAGGGAAACGTTTTAAGATATGCTGAAAGTCAGGGAAATTTTATAGTTTCAAAACATATGAAGAATGATCCATGGACCAAGTTGCATATTTTTGATATATTTTATTTCCTTACTGTATAATTGTGGAATAAGAGATGTATATGAAAAGTGAATGAAAAGGATGGGTGAGGAATGACATTCCATAAATCTATTTCTATCCTGTTTCTTTCTATTTTTAGTTCACGATTACCTACTATTCTTCCTATTCTGTTCGTAGAGGTTGTTCCAAGTTCATCCTTTCGATTGAAGGTGATTGGTATATGGATGTGTTTTAGACTGTATGACTTATGACTTAATCTGTTTATATCTTTTTAGGGATTTATATTTTTTGAGGTGTTTTTTTTTGAGGTTTGACGAAGTGATTTTGGATTTTTGTGCAGTTGAAGGTATTTATTATTTATTTATAAAATGACTTCAAATAAAAAAACTACTTTGTGGTTGACGGTCAAACTGAACCCACAAGTTTACAGGTGGTTGGGTAAAGACCTGATAGTTCAGGCATACTGTAAAGGTAAAAAAAAAAATGGGTTTTTTAAAAGAAAAGAAAAACTTTGTCAATTGCAAAGTCACCCCAAAATTTGCACATTCAATGAGGGAAACTCATTTGATTTAAATCAAACTCAGCAGGACCAACTCATTGAAAACTTTTTCGTTACATGTTCTAATAATACAACTATTAGTGAAAGTGTGTGCAATTTTATTTTGCCATTCCATAACTTCTAATCATACTCAACGGATTGTAAATGACCCTGGGTGTTCTATTAATAACCAACGAAAAACCAGTTATCAATCAGTTTCATCTTTTTTGTATTAAAGATGATGTTACGAGATCTGAAATACTATGGGCATTAAAGGTGGTGGAAGATAATATGTCTTTAAACTCGTGTGCAGATATAGGGGAAACATTTAAATTAATGTTTCCAGAAAGTGTGGTAGCTTCAAATTTTAAAATGGGCCAGATGAAATGTAAATTATGTGATTAACCACGGACTTGCTCCCTATTTTTCTAGAAGCAAAAGCACAATACAACTCATACTTTGCAGTGAAGCTCAATCTCTACACTTGAATTAAAATTCAAAATATTTTGGATGGTGATTGTCTTTCTAAGAGATCTTGATTTAGTTTTTTTTTTCTATAGTACCTGGGAATCAATGTCATGTGGAATTGTGGCAATTATTAAATTAGGACTGGATATTTCACAGGAAAATGCGCAGTGGAGGAGGGTTGTCCTATAAAATTAGCATTTTAGTCGGAGTTATATCTGAAAGAACATAGTCTGAATTTTTCAAAAGAACAGTGCACAAATGCTATAAGATCTCATGAAAGTATTTGTAAAGTTCCTATCACTCAAAAATGTTGATAAATGTAAGAGTTGCCCATAGGAGATATGAAGAACATCTCAAAGAGTCAAAACAGAACCAAAAGAAGAAGAGAATAAAAAGGTGAAAAGAAAATTATCCTACAGATCTATAAACTTGAGAGGCAGAGAAAGATGTTAAACTGAAAGCTTTGATAGAGAAGACGCTATAAAAATCAAAATTCAGATTGCTTGAGAAAGAAAAAGTTAAACGCTAAATCTCCCCATTTAGAACTTTTGTGATCACCGTGGACGTTATTCACCTAGGCTATTAATGTAAGCTTTTAATTTATTTTCTTTTTGTATAAATAAAACTGTTTACTTTTGGAAAAAAATAAAAAAGGAGTGCGTTGGACGGCTATGGGGAAGGTATAGACTGATTAGTAAAAAAAAAAATATTTTTTTTAAATTCATCCATGATGATGAACAGTTTCTAAAGTAAATTTTCAATAATTTAATGTATGAACTGAGTAAATAAGCTGCAATAATGATTAATAGATATTTTATACTCCAAAAATAATGAACACGCTAGTCAGGGAAAATTTGCGGATTTGGTCAGGGAAAGTCAGGGAATTCAAATTCAAAATTTCAGTGTGAACCCTGATAAGGTTTTAATTATATTCCAGCCAACTTCGTTTTATCTCACTTAATGCCATAGGTAACTATATAAAGTGAAGACAAAGAAAGACTATGATCCACAGATATATGAAAACTATGGTGTGAAAACAATATACTCAGAATATATATATATATATATATATATATATATATATATATATATATATATATATATATATATATATATATATATATATATATATATATATATATATATATATATATATCGGTATATATACCATAGTGTGGGGCAAATGGAGATATTTTTTAAACTCATTGGTATGTTAAGAAATATGGAAACTGTTCTTTATTTTGCAAGCTTCATGCTTTTTTGTTATAATAGACCAATATTCTGGGAGAGTATCAAATATAAATTCAATATAAGATAAATGCATTTGAATGCAAATAATAAGTGTCTCCATTTGCCACATGATTTTTAGGCACTGGGACAAATGGGACCACAGAATTTCTAACACATCTGAGAAATCACCTTTCTATAGAAAACATTCCTAACTCAGCCTCTTCTAATAGCTCTTACTCTCAAACCCTGAAATCATCCTTATTGCTCTATGTTGTACTCACTCTACATTGTCTTTGTCTTAACTTAAATAAGGGGCCCAAACTTGTGCACACTACTCTAATACTGCCCTAACATAGTTATTACTGTATATAGTTTACTTATAACTTCCTTGCTCTTGTAAATAATATTGCGATTTATTATACCTAGCATCTTATTAGCTCTATCCTTGTTTCCAAACACTGATTATCTTCTTTCAGATTTCTGCTTATAGTCATACCTAAATCGTTTTCTTGGTCCATAGACTCAAGCCAATCCTAATTATATTGTAGTTAAAACTTTTATTTGAGTAACCTAAGTACAAAACCTTACATTTTTTGCTATTAAAATTCATTTGCCAATTCAAAATCTGCTCACCCAAGAAATTTATCAAGACCTACCCTTCCTAAAACCATGCTGAGAGTCATACAATACCTTGTTATTTTCCAAATATTTCTCTATATGACCTTTCAGTAACTTTTCCATAGCTTTACCACCAGAGATGTTAAGCTAACTGGCCTATAATTTCCCAAATTTTCATTACTACCTTTCTTATAAATAGGCACAACATATGCTGTTTTCCCAGGCATCTGGTAGGCTACCTCACCAAATGTTATATATCGCTTAAAAATCAAACACAGTGCCTTTGCAATGCTGGTACTACCCTCCTTCAGAATTCTACCTTATATACGGTACCATCAGGACCTGCAGCTTTACTTGGGTCAATATGGTCCAGTAAAGATTTAATATATTTTACCTCAAATTCAAATTCTGTATTCTGTACTTATGCATTTTAAGAGGTACCGTAAAAAATATTTAAAATATTTTTTCTGAAAAAAAAAAAAAAATTCTGATAAAACTTTTGCTCACTGCTCATGAATACTATAGCTGTTTTTGAATTTGATCAGCATTTATTGAAATAAAAATTAATCTAGTTAGGACTAGGTTTGTGGCAACATTGATCTATACAGGGTAGGTCTATGTTAACAGAAATATCAATCCATACAGGTTAGGAGTAGGTTCACTGCAATGTCAATCCATATAGCCCACCACAGGTGATAACAGTAATTGCTTGTAGTAGAGTTAGGTTAGGTCATTTTCTTGATTAGTTATTTTCTTTCCTTTAACTGAGGCCTAACTTGTATGGATCAGTATTGCTGTAAACCTAGCCCTAACATGGATGGATATTTTTGATAAATGTTGATCATATTTAAGCAATATTATGATCTTTGTGATCAGTGCAAAAAAGTTCAAAAGAATTCACCCCCTCCCCCCCAGAAAAAAATATTTAAAAAATTTTCAGCAGATAAAAGTATGTGCTGAAGTGCCAAATTTATTTTATCTCCCCCTCCCCCTAAAAAAAAAAATATAATTATTAACAAAAATTTAACTATAAAATTTTTAAGTATTTATATCGCTGATGCTCAGGTATTACATGTCCTAAATTTGAATGAGAGACATTTAAGTCAATTTTAGGAACCTGATCTCAAAAAGGATAATGACTATATGTGCAAATGAATTTTATTAAATTAAATTGAAAATAATTCCAACTTTACATCAGGGCATAAAATCTCATTTGTGCATTTAACAAAAATATTTTTATTTTATATATTTAATATTATTCTGCTCCCTCCTTGAAAAGGGCCCTGCCTGTGAGTGGTGGTTACCTATAAAATAAATATTTATGCACAGAATCTTCATTCCACATTAAACCTAAACTTAAGTTAACTAACCTAAGTTTAGGTTTAATGAGGAATGAAGATTCTTTCCTCCTCACCCATTTTAAATTGTGGTCCTGATGTTGCCAAAATCCCCATTGTAAATTAATTCAAGTACCATAAGTACCGGTATATGCAATATATTTTTGCCTCCTGTCATTACTTAGCAGTAACAGAATAGCAACCTTAATATAAACTTGATACAAAAAAACAAATATATGCAAGTCAATTTATTTGGTATTTATATATATATATATCAAACAATTTTTAAAACTTTATAAATGAGATTTTTTTTACATATCAGTATATTAATGTATCATGAAGTATAGTGAATTTCCACTATTATTTAAAAAAATAAATAAATTATTTGTTAAAAAATGATTGTAATTTTTGTATTGAACTCCTCAAAGTTGACTTTAAAAAAAATTTCTTGTTAAAGTTTGCATTGAAATCTGTAGTACACATTTACTTGGAAGGGTTTGAATATAACAAACATGTTAACTTTACCAATCAATGTTATAAATATTTTAATTCCTAATTTTTGTTTTTCAGGCAATGTTTTTAAAATCTATCAATTTATGGCGCATTATATAAAAAAAATTCTAATATGTTTAATATTTTCAAAAATTATTGGTCTATGAAAGTAAATGTATACAGAATGAAACAATTATCACACAATAAATTCTAATGAAATAACATTCTTAACAAAATCTAACTTTATGAGTTTGAAGATTATTAGTCATATATTTTTAGCTTTATTAGAAATTATACACCTTAGTTTTATTGCCTTAAACGTTCAAAAGAAAGTGCATTGACAAAATGTGATTTCACTTTAATTTTATTTTAAATACAAGGAATATTTGTTATTTTACCTTTGAAGATAAATTTTTTACAAATGTCTGAGGAAGAAGATAAACCTCCTGCTCCACCTGTTCGACTTACATCAACAAGGTAAATTTTAAGTATATATATATATATATATATATATCGTCAAAAATTATACATTGATAAGATAGGCAAATGAGTAGGAAATAATAGTATTAACTAGAAATATTAACTTATTATTATATATTTATTAATATATTATATTTATTATATATATATATATACCGTATATATATATATATATATATATATATATATATATTATATTATTTATATATAATATATAAATGTATATATATCATATATATATATATATATATATATATATATATATATATATATTGTGAGGGTGGAGGATTTTAGGGTAATCGTGTATTGTTAATAAGATGATTATTGACTGATGAGAGTTAGATATTATGACAAAAGGACAAAATAGAAATGTAATTTTCACAGTAAAGCGTGTTTATACTAAATAAAAGCCTAATCGTACAATCATAAAAATTGTAGTTGCCAACAACTTACGTCTCGATCCACTATGACTCTTCCTTCCTCCAAAAAAAAACTCTTCTTTCAAGATCCAGATATTACCCACTGTATGAGACCAAGACCAGACAAGAAAGCAGAAACGACCAACTAAGCTATAATGGGGTTGTGAGGTTATATGCGCATTTCATCATTCCAAGCGCGTAATATGCAAAGGGAAATACAATATGTCATTAACAAAAAGGTAATAAGCAGCATGTAGGTGAAAAAAAAAAGCACAAAGGAAAAAATACTTCAAAGCTAAAGTAAAACACCACCTAGTTTATCTTAATTTTTAACCTCTCACTTACAATCCTCTTCACAGACCACTCAAATAGCGCCAGAACAGCACACAAGCGATGCAACAGGTCAATGATTCTTAAAAACTCAAACAAAAGAAATATGCATAAACATATTTATATATTTTAACAATCCACATGCGCCGGTTAATACCAACACTCATGCATGAGCTCAATAAAACCACCACAGAGAGAGGTAAAAAAACCAGAGACACAGATGCATGCGAAGAGGGAGAATAAAAGGTTAATAAGTGTAGTAATTGTAAGAATGGTATACTTAACTAGGTATTATATAAAAAAAATGTATCAAGACTACCACACCTTCATATAGTTGTAACTACAGTTAAAGAATCCAAAGATCCTCAAGCAACCACGAAAGGGGTTAATACTAAGTACATTATGGTCTAATTGTTAAAAAGAGAGAGAGTAGAATGGTTATATCCTTGCCAGTAAGTGTAAATAGAAGTATTATTACTAAATAATGTCTTTTAGTGTGGTCCACAAGACTCCAGTGTGAGAAAGGGACAGTTGTCCACATGCAACCCAACTGAAGACTAAAAAACACAAAAGAAAAGGTAGGTATGTTTAAAGGTTCTGGTATATTTATTTTATATTATGAAATAAGGCACATACATATCCATATAGTAAGTCAATTTTTATATTTTAAATTAATATTTACAATTTTAATCAATAAAGAAAATACATATACATTCTAGTGCTGGGGCTTTACTAAAGGAAGAAAGAAAGGTAATAATTATATTATCTTTGTCTTCCCAAAGTTAGTCCAGGAATTTTAATACAGTTGGTACCAACTAACTTACCATACTTACACACCAAATACATAAATAAATAACTAAATTACACAAAAAGAAATATTAAAAAAATATATTGGTAAAGCACATATATATATATATCTAAAATATTATACTTGTCTATGCTTCTTGTTAACAAACACTCAATATATATAGGTGTCAAACTCAAACTTAAATTTAAATAATTGGGTGCAAAATTTGAGTAATTATAAAGGTTTCTTGACTCAAATCAATGTCTTTGACGCAATCAAAATTTCACTTTAAATGTTATAATTTTTATTATGAAGTCCTTTTAAGTCACGGTTTGTATCTTCACATTCACAATTTTCATTACAAATCCTCTTAACAGATTTCTAAAAGAAATGTATATAAATGCCACGAATTACTAACCACTCGCTGAGTAGGAATTTTCCACTGTTAAGGAAGTTTGGTATACAGTTTACACATGGAAGATAATATTGAATTAACTAATTAATCCCTAAGACACAATTGTTTTTAATATAAATATCTCCAGTAAGGTTGAGATTAATAACATAATTGGGTTCTTTGACTAGACAAATGGTTTCTTGTAGTTAAACAGATTTGTGTGAAAGGTGAGTTTTCTTAAGTTTAGGAGAATCCAAAATATGTTCCACAACCTGAATCATATAGGAGTTCTGGTTTATAAATAGGTGTGAGTTGCGTTGGTAAAGGTCCCCAACCTAAAACCTTAAAGCAAAAAAATTAGAAAATTATAAGATATTTAAGAATTCAGTCCAATACAAGTATACATTCTATTTTCTAATTTCTAATAAGAAGTTCCTCAAATTATTAGGTCCTATATAAATTCATGAGAGAATAAAATTCTCAAACATTATTACTTAATTACTACTTAAAAAAAATGCAAACTACTGAATAACCAAATAACTACTATTACGGCCCTACCTTAACAATCGTTAAGGTTAAAAACACTGGTGATAATCCAACATAGTCAGGAAATGTAGAGTACTGGATACAGGGTACAAGGTGTAACAATTCAGACCTACAAATAAATAAAAAGAAAGACTAAAAATACGACCTTTATCTTCGTCATCCATCAATTTTAGTTTTTTATTGTTGTCTAAAAGAATTCATGTAATCATTTCATCTTACCAGAACCATGAAATCCAAGAATGATAATTTGTGACAATTTGTTGAGTCTTCAAGGGTATTTTCATGCGCTCAACCCTCAATAAATAATATCATTGGTAAGATGCTGTAAAGACAAAACAGATAACAAGTAAGAAACATTCCAAACAACAAAAGCTCACAATAAAACCTCTACATGTTCCTCCCCACCCGTCGTAACATGACGGATAGAAGGAGATGTGCAACATCTTCAACTAGCAACCAATGTACCAAACAACCAAAGACAAGAACACATCGAACAAACAACAAACTACAAACCTCAACACAACAATTTTCAAAAGGTAAAGGTAATTTGTAGAATAATAGTCTCAGAGTTTTCCAGGGTACCGGATGTTTCTGAGGCGTAATGAAAAGTTGAACCTAGTAATCGTTGAATCTTCATTCCACACCTATATAAAGTCAAAAAATTAAAATATAAAAACAACCAAAGGAATATTTATTAAATACATAAGTTTACAAAGTTTTAGGCACACATAAATATACTAATCTAACCTAATACAAGTAAAACTAGGTCCCTATGCTATATATTTACAAATTTATGTTCCTTTCCATATTTGCAAGTTAGCTATCTGCATTTAATTCACCGTCTTGATCGGTTCTCCTACGCCTTTCCAGAATGCGGGTCTGTACCCAAGGTTCATCTAAATTCACAGCAGTCGATCTTTTTCGAGTACGTGCGGCCACTGGCTCTAAAAAGTCAATTTCTTCTGAAATTTGTTCATTTCCACTAGCAGGAATTGACACAGCCATCGATTCAGGTGCCCAGTGCACTACTTTCTTTTTGCTACTAAAAGTCGTTCGTGCTAGATCCGGAATGGCTACAGGAGATTTCTCCCATTCTAAAAATTCTTTAATGGTCTGTTCAGTTAGGGTGGATGGTTCTGATTCTTCATCACAACTGGGGGAAAATATTAATTTAGGCAACTCAGTTCTCGGCGATGGAGTAGCAATATTTGTTTCACAAGGAAGGTCGGTAATACTGTCTCTTGACACACCATCTTCCAGAGAAAGCCTCCTTATTTGTCGTTTTGGTACCGGAAGTACTTCTCTGTTATCAGTTATTATTAAGGGTGTATAAGAAATGTAAGAAGGAGTGTGAATTAAATCTGAAGATATATTTGTTACATTTGGAGAGTTCTCTATCAAAGATGGACTAAGTGTAAGTTGTTCGGGAGTAATGAATAAGTTTCCCAAATAATAAGATGATATATCACTCATCTGATCATGACTGATCCTAACACTATCATCCAATTGATCCACTTGAGGATGTCCATTACGGTCACTTTCGTCTAAATATTGGTTTAACGAATTAGCTATTAATACGCTTTGATTTAAGTGATAGACCACGTCGTTAAAAAGTTCCGGACTCGGGATATCTGGAAAACCCAAAAAGTCATTATCATCCTCTGAATCATCGTCAAAATTTATAGCTTGTGTAGTTGTGATCGTGTCTGGAGATGCTGATATTGATTCTTCAGTGATTTCTTCGGAAGTGTCTTCCTCCAAAACTATAGGTTTAGTTAATAATTTTATAAATATGGGTGTTGTTCTTTGTAAGTACAAAGGAGGTGAGATCCATCGTTTCAATTGACGATGATGCACTCGGTATTTCCGTTCAGTGTCCATCGCTTCCACCACATATGTTACGTCATTAGAATTGACATGGATTACTCTTAAAGGACCTTGGTACCTTTCTTTGAACTTATTGATAGTAAGATCCCCTGGTAAGCGGATTTTTAACGCTACCAGTTGATCGATAACATATGGTTGAAAATTTCTATGACCTTCATCCCAATATTGCGAAAATCTTGTCCAAGGTAATTTTGGACGGGTGTCATGAGCCTCCCGATATAATACTTCGGCTGGAGTTTTACCAGTTTCAGAGTGTCTTGAATGATTATAGGTTAGAATTACATGGTGTAAAAGGGAGTCCCATTCTGCAGGATCTTGTAAAGAAACACGCAAATACTGTAATAATGTTCGGTTGACTCGCTCAACAATACCATTGGATGAAGGGTTATAAGGTGTAGTGTACACATGATAAATGTCCAATGAACGTAAAAAGTCTTCAAAAACAGGTCCTCGAAATTCTCGACCATTGTCGGTTAGTAATCTAGAAGGAATTAGTGGAAGATAGGGAATTATACTTTCTAGTGCAGCTGTAACTAGAGATGTATGTTTACTTTTAATTGGCACTGCGGCCACCCATTTGCTGTAGTGATCTATAAATATGAATGCGTAGTTATTCCCTCTACGAGATCTCGGTAATTGAATAAGATCTGCAGCTGTCAATTCAAAGGGATATCTAGTGTTAATCTTTATTTTTGGTGGAGTATTAAATATGTTGGAGATTTTAACCAATTGGCAAGTATGACACGACATAGAAACGTCTTTACAGATCCTCTTAATTTGGGGTGCCATACAAGGTTTTCTAATAACGCGTATAATTTTCGCTGTCCTATATGGGCAAACTCATAATGGTTGATCACAGCAACCTGCACTGCAAAAATAAATGATACCACATAATTATAATGATCATTTCGATTCCGATGTATTATTTGATCATCTAAAAGTGATAAGGAATTTAGAGAATAACGGAATAATTTAAGAGGACCTCGAAAAGGTTGATTATTTTGTAAGGCTCTTTTTAACCGCCTCAACAGGGGGTCATTTTTCTGACAATCAATGATTTGAGACATTAATATCTCTACAGTATCTTGGGTATTAATGATCATAGAAAAGTTTTTCAGGGAAATAATAGTATTAGATTTTTCATTATAATCTGCTTCATCATTCAACTCCTCCCCACCAGAGTTAAATAGTTTCTGCACAAGGTTAATAGTATCGTCCGCTATATCATTCCCATTCAGAGACTCCGGTTCTAATGAATGAATGACCGTTAATAACGAAGGTTCAAATATGACTTTGGACGGGGATATGCCTCTAAAAACTTGGTAGCTGACTCAGCAAGTTATATGCCGTTGGAAATAGTCGGTTAAAGTGAGTACCCACCCACCGGCGACAGAACCAATTACAGACTCTTTTGCTATCAGGCATTTCCAAAGACTGTAAAGGGGTGAAATTTTTTATTAAAATAAACCAATACTTTTATCTGTCCGCAATTTAGCATAAGCTTGAATGCTATGAATAAAAGGAATTTGTCCTGGAATATCTAGTTAGTTGTTGATGGTTGGGAATGTATCTTGCATTCTTCCAGTTGGTAAATGATAAGTTTCACGTTGTGCTATCAAATTCAATCCACAATTCCTTACTCTTACTTCTAAATTGTTTGTCCCAATATTGTCCATACTCAAATAATAGTGAAGAAACACTGAAGCAGTGAATCTCCTCCACCAGCATTAAAAAATTCTTTAAAATCCCCCAGATATTTCTGGAAGATAACTAGTTTCCATAGCTTCAAAATTTTGTTCATAATGGGATCTGGATAGAATATCTGCGATAATATTTTCTTTGCCTGGCAAATAACATAATTCATAATCCAGGTCATTTAATTCTTCTAAAGTCCTGGCGACTCTGGGGTTTACTAAGGGCATGTTCTGAAGGAACAAAATAGGTTGATGATCTGTAAATATTATTACTTTGATTTTATATAGAAAGGGTTTTAGAGATCTTATAGCCCACCGTATGGCGGCTACTTCCCTTTCTGTAGTACTGTATTTTCGTTGTGTATCGGAAAAGTCGGTCGTAATTGGGGCTTATGTTTGCTCTTCTTCATTTTCTTGTACCTGGCTAAGGCAGGCTCCAGCACCTACTCCAGATGCATCAGTATATAATAAGAGTGGTTCTGCATTAGCTGAGCGATCCGGATATACTAATAAAGGTGGTGTAGTCAGAAGTTGTTTTAATGCATCAAAGGCCTGCTGGCACTGTTCAGTCCAATTGACATGACTTTTACCTTTTAATAATTCGAACAAAGGTTGTGCTATTACCGAACAATTAGAGATGTGTCGGCGGTAGAAATTGACTAACCCCATAAATTGTCTTACTTGCCGGACCGTTTTTGGTACTGGGAAATCTCTTATTCCTTGTAAATTTCTTTCTAAGGGGATCATGCCCTCATTTGAAATCATATGTCCCAGAAATTTCACTTTTCTTCTGAGTAAATAAGTTTTTGATGGTTTTAATTTAAATCCGTTCACCATGAATGCTACAAGGACTTCTTCTAAGTTGGATAAATGCTTTTCAAAAGTGTCACTTACTATTTAGTACATCATCAAAGATAGACCCTATACTTCCTTCAAGAGATGATGACTTAGTGCAACATAAAGATTCAATCGGCTCTCTGGTAAGGTGCTGGTCCCATTTTTCACGCCAAAGGGCATTCTAAGAATTCCCAATGGGAAATGGTGTGTAGAAAACGCAGTCTTTTCTACGCTGTCGTCCTCCATTTCTATTTGATAATAACCTTTTATTAGGTCGATTGTTGAAAAATATTGTTTACCTTGAAGACTAAATAGTGTATCTGTTAAATTAGGTATAGGGAAAGAATCGCCTTTTGTAACGGAATTTAATTTTCTGTAATCAATGCAAAGACGCATGGTCCCATCGGGTTTTCTAATGGGAACAACTGGTGCCGAATAAGGGGAGAAGGATTGTCGAATGATGCCATCAGCTTCCAGCTTTCTACATACTTCTTCAACTTCGTACAGAA
>JABUQX010097387.1:0-2500 GCA_015478945.1 Trachelipus rathkii | reverse complement strand
GATTGATAAATTGTCACCATTCAATGACAAATGGGTGATTTCTAAAATTACTGATTGATAACCTTTTTGGGGAACGGTATGCATTTAATTAAAGGTTATGTGTAATATATTTCACTAAATTATTGTTTAAAAGATTAAATACAATGAAAAAAAATCCGGTGGATTTCCGGTATATTCAAGGGGGATTTGAGAATTTTATACCGGAATCCATTAACTTTTGTCTCACTCAGACTCCAATTCACAATTACTGTTTACTTGATACTTTATGGCTGGTGCACTACTGTAATTCATTTCGCGCTCATGACATTGTCGACTGTCCTGTGTTTGAAGAGCGCCCTTCCGACCCAGGAGCATTATTTACAAAACCCACAATGGAACCTCTTTATTGTTAATTACTTTATAAATTCATAATGCCTTTCATGCCAGTCCATTTTGGGTCGTACTTTTCCTACTTGTAACGCTCTTCTGCCATTACTTTAATTTTAAAAAGTGATTTCATGGAAAACCTTTCTTTGCTTGATTTTCGAACCTATTTCTCACGAGACTCTTACTTCTTCTCGTCCAAATACCGAGGTCCTCTACTTAGGGGACTTCAACGTACACCACACTGAGTGGTTAGGCTCCTCCCATACTGACAAAGATGAAAGGGAGACCAAAGCATTCAGTATTCTCAACGATCTGGAACAGTTGATTAAGGAATCTATACACATACCATATCGTCCTAACCAATTCTTAAACAGTCTTGAACTATGTTTCACCATTTCTCCTTTTAGCTACAAAAAAACAATTTTCCCTCCTATTGGTAACTGTGACCACAATCTTGTAGCTCTTAATTATAACACTTTCTCTCCAGCAGCTCCATTATGCCCAAAACGTACTTTCTGACACTTCAATCCTGCTTATTGGGAGGCATTGCGTCGCTTTTTTGCTACCTACCTTTGGTATGAATCCTGCTTTGACTCGGAGGACGCTTCGGTGACTGCTGAAAAAGTAGGGGCCGGGATCTCCAAGGTAATGGCAGGTTCATTCTATCTTTTACTAAATCTTTTTCTTACCAAAATAAGTGGTTAAATGGCACATCTTCTCGTGATATTCAGGATAGAGACAATGCCTGTCCGAAATGGAAACTTTCTCCTTTTCCTACCACTCCTGCTAATTTTCGCTCAACTCGGAATCGTTGCAGGGATATTATTATTAGTCAGGTTAAGAGTGCTTTCACCAAAAGGAAGTGCTCTGACATCCTAGAATCTCCTACTGATAAAAACTTATGGCTCCTTGCCAAAAGCATCTCTAATAACTTCTGTAAATCTACCATTCCTCCTCCTATTTGCTCTGACGGAACTGTAACTAATACCCCTTCTGAAAAGGCTAATCTTTTCGGTCTCCTTTTTTCATCTAACTCTACCTTGGACGATTCTACCAACCCTAGTCCTACTCATTCTCCTTTCAGGTGTCCCATGGCTCCTCCAGTGGTTGCACGTGATCGGGTGCATGGAATCCTGAGATCTATTAACGTCAGGAAGGCTATTGATCCTGATGGCATTACTCCCCGTGTTTTGGGGGAGTGTGCTTCCGGGCTGACGCCTGTCATCATTCGTCTTTACTCTCTATGCCTTAATTCTAACAATTTTCCTCACTGCTGGAAGTGCGAATATGTTCAACCGATCCCAAAGAATGTTATCCTGTTTCTTATACCTTATTTTCAGCCTCTGAGCTAATATTAAAAGAAAGAAGACGTAGCTATTTATTTTTCTAATTTTTCATTTGGGAAGGGATGTTGTGCGAGGGGTAGGGGCACTCACAACCATTAATTTGATATATTACATCATCCCATACATTCGTTTTACACCGTTTTTTTTTTTTTTAACCCCTATATATATATATATATATATATATATATATATATATATATATATATATATATATATATATATATATATATATATATATATATACTATATATATATATATATATATATATACTATATATACCTATATATAAAATAAAAGAAATACAATTACAAATGTTTAAAAATAGAATTTTAACTTTTACTAGAAAACGAAACAATAAAGAAAAAAAAAAATAATATTGTTTTCTAATTCTTTTTTATCTAAAAAAAAATAAAACAAATGTCTCCTTCTAGATCTTTTTTCTGAAAATTTTAACTTTTGCAATGAAATGTTACAGACCAAACTTTCCAAGAAAGTGGGAGAGACAAAACTTTCCATTTCTGTCCATTCCTTCCACCTTCCATCCCCCATATTTCCATTCTCTCTTCCATCCACTTTCCTTTCCTCTCTCTCTCTCTCTCTTTCTCTTTCACTATATATATATATATATACTCACTATATATATAAATATTTATATATGCTCACTCATATATATATATATATATATATATATATATATATATATATATATATATATATTATAGATCAACTTCTGGATTGTCCATCATATGTATCTTAAAACTATTAATGCTACAGTAAAAAGATGCAC
>JABUQX010097386.1:17500-20000 GCA_015478945.1 Trachelipus rathkii | reverse complement strand
AGTGAAGTGGAAAAGAACAAGAACAAGGTTTAATAAGCCTTTTGGCTTATGACTCGACCCTGTTCCAAAAACCGTGAAAACCAGAAAGCGGCCCCCCCTCCCCCCAGAATATGAGAATATACTGCATACAAGGGCCGGATGGATGGAGTCACTCCTTGTATAGTGGTGCTGAGAAACTCTGAGTCGAGAGTATCAAAAAATGTCTCGCAACGTCGTTAAAACAAGAAACTGGCCCATGTTCTTTTGAGTCCGCCACCTACAACCCGTTGTGATGTAGTTCCAAGTACATTGTTATGTTATCCTATAAGATTTTTTTTTTATTATTTTTTTGTCTATATCATGATATGGGTACTATTTTTATTTAATTCGTCTTCGAAAAGAGATAGAAAGTTAGAAGGGTGTTTAGAGAGGGAGATGTAGAAGTTGAGTTTTACCAAAGAAACATTTAAATTCAACAATGTTGAGACGACCCCAATCGGAAATTCTACCAGATCAGCGAGATAGAATCTGAAAGATGAGACAGAGGCAATTCCCATAGAAAGTAAAGATGGAGCCAGAATTGAAATGATTTGAAGAATGAAGGTCGAATGTCATCGGATAATGAGTATGGATAAGAGTTTAGATTGCAGGTGAGAAGATCATTAAATGAAATTATATATATATATATATAATATCAGAAAACCCTGATGAACACCCACTATGATCTATCGTATAGATATAGAATGAATGATTTTAGTCGCTTTTTTTCCTTTATCTAATCCACTATTTCTCTTTTTTATTATTTTGAGCTACTTGAAATATATAATAATCTTATTACATAATAGTTATAGCCAAATTTTAGAGGGCATTTTCTTAAAAATCCCAATAGGTGATTTTTTCTTTTATCTTGTTTATGTTTTTTTGGTTGATCGTGGTATCTCTCCAAACCCGTCAATATATCTATCTCTCATCCTATCTCTAAGGGTCTTCCCGTAGTTCTCTATATCTATATGATCTCATGGATATATTGTGCTGTTTTTTTGTTTTATATATAGAAAGATATCATCTCCAGAGACCTTGTGAGGTGTGAAATAATAGTAATAAAATGGAGAAATAACGCATTTGAGTTTTGTCTTTTTTGAAGAAAACGTAAATGAGAAAATAAACGAGATACATTGAACGGGTTTTGATTCATAGGAGAGTATAGAGACACGCCGTTCAGTTAAGGGCGAAATAAAACATGCTGATGCTGGGATATGACCGGCTGGAGACCGAAGAAAAAAAGTAGTTGACAGTAAAGAATTGCCGTTTCCTGTATGTACGCACCTCACCCCAAATATGAAAGGAGGTATGAGATAAGATATATATATAATAAATAAAATATATATATATATTATATAATATATATCTTTAATATTACTATATATAAATATATTATATATTATATAGTATTATGAGCAAAGCAATGTCATTTTTTCGCATTCCCCGGATCGGATGCGGGACGAGTTTTTGATTTTATCTCATCTCAAGATCGATCGATGCGCATGTTTAATATATATATAATATATATATATATATAATATATTAATATAAATATAATATATATATTAAATATATAATATATTATATAAATATAAGTATTATATATATTTCGAGTTTGGCCACAAAACTATTAAATATATATCTGATATCTCTGCTCTATCGCTATTATATATGAGTGATTGTTTTTATCTTTCTTTTACTAGTATATTCTAATATAGGAAGGTTTTGCTTGAGAAACATCAATTTTTTGTATTATTATTATTATATTTTGATTTTTCTTCTTTATTAATATATAGCCCGCATTGCCTAAATACTCTTCTACCATTTGGAAACACTAGTTGGGGGACATACCAGTATTTCCTTGCAAGTTACCTCAAGCGTGGATAAACATTTTGCTTAACTTTCCATCAAACTAATAGGGATCATTCATTTGATCTAGTCGTTTTTCTTGTGATAGGTGCCAATTATGCAATAACAATCTTTGTAATGCGTGGTTGCTTCATTCAACTACTAGACTAGAAATATACCACGGGAATCTTATTATTTATTATTGTTCTGTAGATTTCTCTCTATGTGTCTAGTATGTAATAGTATGTCTTGTGGTGCTTATAAGGTTTCATATCTGTAACACAAAGTGACTGATTTTAACTTTCTACTAATATGGTTTTACAAAAAACGGTGCCTTTATAACGGAATCTTAAGTAATTTCTATATAGTAAGAAGGCATTAAGTTCCACAATAAAAAACTAAAAATACCTTTTTCTAGCTCTAGTTTTATAATCTTCATTCTTTAAACCGCTAATTCATTTCATGTGAAGGAGGTCAAAAAATGCTTCCTTACGTTTGAGATTAATGTATTATCTCCGAATACAAGAAGCTGTACGATCTCTGATGTTTTTCCATCCCTAATCTCATAGACTCTGTTGTATCAAATTATTATTAACTTCATGCTGTGAGATCATGTGCTAACATGATCTCT
>JABUQX010097385.1:0-19717 GCA_015478945.1 Trachelipus rathkii | reverse complement strand
ACCACCCACAATGAAGCTGTTGTAATAGGAAGTCTGTACATATCGCCCATACATCGGCAAAAGTCTCAATGATAACGTAGATCACGAACCGCCACCACATCGAGTGTTTAAGATCCACGATCCGCCCACCACTTCGAGTGTTCTAGATCAAGATTCTAGCCCACCAACCACACCACCATTGAGTTGTTCTAGAGTCAAGAAATCCGCTCCCCACATGGAGAGTTGTAGAGAATTCAAGATTCCGTTCCACCACATGACAAGTGACTTGTAAATCAAGATCCGCCCAACCACATCGGAGTGTACTAGATTCACGATCCGACCCAACCACATTGAGTTTTCTAGATCACGAATCCGAGCCACCACATCGATTGTTCTAGATCAAGATCCGACCCAGCACATCGAGTGTTCTAGATTCAGCATCCGTACCACATGAAGAGTGTTTGTCAAATCAAGATCCGTCCTGCCACATCAGCTGTTATAAATCAAGATACGCCACCAATGGAGTGTACTAGATCACAATCCGCCCTCCACATCGAGTGTTCTAGATCATGATCCGCCAACCACATCGAGTGTTATAGATTAAGATCCGCCAACCAGATCGAGTGTTCTAGATCAAGATCCGCTCACCACATGGAGTGTTGTAGATCAAAATCCGTCCACCACATGGAAGTGTACTAGATCACGATCCGCCCAACACATCGAGTGTTCTAAGAATCAGATCCGCCAACACCACATGAAGTGTTCGATCAAGATACGCTCAAACATGAGTGTTATAGATCAAGAATCTTCCACCACATGAAGTGTTGTAAATCAAGATCGACACACACATGGAGTGTACTAGAATCACGAGTCCGCCACACATCGCGGTGTTCTAGTCAAGATCCGCCCACCACATCGAGTGTTCTAAATCAAGATCCGCACACTACATGGAGTGTTCTAGATCAACATCCGCTCCCCACATGGAGTGTTGTAGATCAAGATCCGTCCACCACATGAAGTTGTAAATCAAGATCCGCCCACCACATGGAGTGTACTAGATCACGATCCGCCCACCACATCGAGTGTTCTAGATTACGATCCGCATACCACATCGAATGTTCTAGATTTCAGATCACGCTTACCACATGGCAAGCGTTCTAGCATCAAAAGATCCGCCACCAACAAGGAGTTTCTAGAATCAAGATTCCTCTCACCACTGACTGTTGTAGAATCAAGATGCGCTCACCCACATAAAGTGAGTAAAATCAAGATCGCCCACCACATGAAGTGTAACCAAATCACGAATCCATCCACCTTAATCGGGTTTCTATGATTCAAGATCCGCCACACATGGAGTGTTCTAGATCAAGATCCGCCCTCCACATGGAGTGTTTCTAGAATCCAAGATCCGTCCACCACATAAGCTGTTGCTAAATAGAAATCTGGCCCCACCAGCATGGAGGGTGTACTAGATCACGAACCCCGCCCACCCAATCGAGTGTTCTAGATCAAGATCGGCCACCACATCGAGTGTTCTAGATCAAGATCCGCCTCCCACATGGAGTGTTCTAAATCAAGATTCGTCCACCACATGAAGTGTTGGTAAATCAAGATCCGCCCACCACATGAGTGTACTAGATCACGATCCGCCCACCACATTGAGTGTTCTAGATCCACGATCCCCCACCACCATCGAGTGTTCTAGATCAAGATCCGCCCACCACATCGAGTGTTCTAGATCAAGATCCGCTCACCACATGGAGGGTTGTAAATCTAGATCCGTCCAGCACACGAAGTGTTGTAAATCAAGATACGACCTCCAACTGGAGTGTACTAGATCACAATCCGCCCTCCACATCGAGTGTTCTAGATCATGATCCGCCAACCACATCGAGTGTTATAGATTAAGATCCGCCAACCAGATTGAGTGTTCTAGATCAAGATCCGCTCACCAATTGGAGTGTTGTAGATCAAGATCCGTCCACCACATGAAGTGTTGTAAATCAAGATCCGCCCACCACATGGAGTGTACTAGATCACGATCCGCCCCAACACATCGAGTGTTCTAGATGAAGATCCGTCCACCACATGAAGTGTTCTTGATCAAGATCCGCTCACCACATGGAGTGTTATAGATCAAGATCCATCCACCACATGATGTGTTGTAAATCAAGATCCGCCCACCACATGGAGTGTACTAGATCACGATCCGCCCACCACATCGGGTGTTCTAGATCAAGATCCGCCTACCACATGGAGTGTTCTAGATCAAGATACGCTCACCACATCAAGTGTTCTAGATCAAGATCCGCTTACCACATGGAGTGTTGTAGATCAAGATCCGTCCACCACATGAAGTGTTGTAAATCAAGATCTGCCCACCACATGGAGTGTACTTGATCACGATCCGCCCACCACATACAGTGTTCTAGATTACGATCCGCCCACCACATCGAGTGTTCTAGATCAAGATCCCCCACCACATGGAGTGTTCTAGATCAAGATCCGCTCACCACATGGGGTGTACTATTTCACGATCCGCCCACCACATCGAGTGTTCTAGTTCAAGATCCGCCAACCACATGGAGTGTACTAGATCATGATCCGCCCACCACATCGAGTGTACTAGATCACGATCCGCCCACAACATCAAGTGTTCTAGATCACGATCCGCCACCACATCGAAGTGTTCTAATCAAAATCCGCCACCACATTTTCGAGTGTTCTAGTCAAGATGGCTGCTCACTACATCGAGTGTTATAGATCAAGATTCTGTCACCACATGAAGTTGTTTGTAAATCAAGATTGACGCCCACCATATGGGAGTGCTACAAGATCACCGATCCGCCTCCACATCGGAGTGCTCTAGCATTACGATCCGCCCACCACATTCGCAGGTTTATAGATTAAGATTCGCAACCAGCATTGACTGTTCTAGATCAAGATCGCTCACCACATGTCAAGTGTTATAGATCAAGATTCGCCCACCACATGGAGTGTTTAGATCAAGATCGCCACTCACATGGAGTGTTCTAAGATCAAGTCCGTCCCATCCAACTATGAAGTGTTGTACTCAAGATCCGCCCACGCAACATGAATGATCTAGATCAACGAATTCGCCCACCACATCGCATGTTTTTTAGATCAAATCCGCCCACCAACATGGATGGTTTTAGATCAGATCGCCCAGCACAATGGAGTGTTCTAGATACGATCGTCCCCACATGAAGGTTGTAAATAATCAAGATCCGCCCACCACATGGAGTGTAATAGATCCCGATCCGCCCACCACATCGAGTGTTCTAGATCAAGTTCTAGATCAAGATCCGCTCACCACATGGGAGTTGTTTTAGATCAAGGACGCCGTGCTATACAATGAGTGTTGTAAATCAAGATCCGCCCACCACATGGAGTGTACTAGACCACGATCCGGCCCACCACATCAGGTGTTCTAGATCAAGATCCGCTCACCACATGGAGTGTTGTAGATCAAGATCCCTCCGCCCACCACATGAAGTGTTGTAAATCAAGATCCGCAAACGACATGGAGTGTTCTAGATCACGATCAGCCCACCACATCGAGTGTTCTAGATCAAGATCCGCAGACCACATGGAGTGTTTTAGATCAAGATCCGCTCATCACATGGAGTGTTGTAGATCAAGATCCGTCTACCACATGAAGTATTTTAAATCAAGATCCGCCCACCACATAAAGTGTACTAGATCAGGATCAGCCCACTACATCGAGTGTTCTAGATTGCAAGATTCCGCCCACTCACATGGAGTGTTCTAGATCAAGATCCCTCACGCACAATGGAGTGTTTGTAGATCAACGATCCATCCCCGTATACCACATGAAGTGTTTTAAATCAAGAACCGCCCAAAACATAAAGTGTCATAGATCACGATCCGCCCACCACATCGAGTGTTCTAGATTACGATCCGCCCGCCACATCGAGTGTTCTAGATCAGATCCGACCACACATCAAGTGGTTCTCATATCAAGAATCCGCCACCACATGAGAAATTTTTAGTCAGATCGCTAACCTCACGCGAAGGATGTATTCGATAGATCAAGATCCGTCCACGACATCAAGTTGTTGAGTAAATCATAGATCTGCCCACACGACCCATGGAGTGGGTACTAGAATCACGATCGCTACCACCACTTACAGTGTTCTAGATTACGATCCGCCCACCACATCGAGTGTTCTAGATCAAGATCCCCCACCACATGGAGTGTTCTAGATCAAGATCCGCTCACCACATGGTGTTGTAGATCAAGATCCGTCCACCACATGAAGTGTTGTAAATCAGGATCCGCCCCCCACATGGAGTGTACTAGATCATGTCGCCCAACCAACAATCGAGTTGGTACTAGATCACGAAATCCACTCACAAACATCAAGTGTCTAAGATTACGATCCCCACCACATCGAGTGTTCTAGATCACGATCCGCCACCACATGAAGTGTTGTAGATCAAGATCCGTCCACCACATGAAGTGTTGATAAATCAAGATACGCCCACCAGTATGGAGTGTACTAAGATCACGATCAGCCCTCCACATCGAGTGCTCTAGATTACGATGCGCCATCCACATCGAGTGTTATAGATTAAGATTCGCCAACCAGATCGAGTGTTCTAGATCAAGATCCGCTCACCACATGGAGTGTTGTAGATCAAGATCCGTCCACCACATAAAGTGTTGTAAATCAAGATCCGACCACCACAGGAAGTGTTCTAAATCACGATCCGTCCACCATATCGGGTGTTCTAGATCAAGATCCGCCCACCATTTGGAGAGTTCTAGATCGAGATACGCTCACCACATGGAGTGTTGTAGATCAAGATCCGTCCACGACATGAAGTGTTGTAAATCAAGATCCGCCCACCACATGGAGTGTACAAGATCACGATCCGCCCACCACATCGAGTGTTCTAGATCAAGATCCGTCCACCACATGGAGTGTTCTAGATTAAGATCCGCTCACCACATGGAGTGTTTTTGATCAAGATCCGTCCACCACATGAAGTGTTGTAAATCAAGATCCACCCACCAATTGGAGTGTACTAGATCACGATCCGCCCACCACATCGAGTGTTCTAGATAATGATCCGACAACTACATAGAGTGTTCTAGATCAAAATCCGCTCACCACATGGAGTGTTGTAGATCAAGATTCGTCCACCACATGAAGTGTTGTAAATCAAGATCTGCCTACCATATGGAGTGAACTAGATCACGATCCGCCCACCCCATCGAGTGTTCTAGATCAAGATCCGCCCACCACATCGAGTGTTCTAGATCAAGATCCGCTCACCACATTAAGTGTTGTAGATCAAGATCCGTCTACCACATGAAGTGTTGTAAATGAAGATCTGCCCACCACATCGAGTTTTCTAGATCAAGATTCGCCCACCACATCGAGTGTTTTAGATCAAGATCCGCTCACCACATGGAGTGTTGTAGATCAAGATCCGTCCATCACATGGAGTTTACTAGATCACGATCCGCCCACCACATGGAGTGTACTAGATTAAGATTCGCCCACCACATCGAGTGTTTTAGATCAAGATTCGCCCACCATATGGAGTGTTTTAGATCAAGATCCGCCCACCACATTTAGTGTACTAGATCACGATTCGCCAACCACATCGAGTGTTCTAGATCAAGATCCGCCCAACACATGGAGTGCTCTAGATCAAGATCCGCTCACCACATGGAGTGTTGTAGATCAAGATCCGTCCACCACATGAACTGCTGTAAATCAAGATCGCCCCACATGGAGTGTACTAGATCACGATTCGCCCACCACATCGAGTATTCTAGATCAAGATCCACCCACCACATGGAGTGTTTTAGATCAAGATCCGCCCAACACATGGAGTGTTCTAGATCAAGATCCGTCCACCACATGAAGTGTTGTAAATCAAGATCCACCCACCACATAGAGTGTACTAGATCACGATCCGCCCACTACATTGAGTGTTCTAGACCAAGATCCGCCCATTACATCGAGTGTTCTAGTTCAAGATCCGCCAACCACATCGAGTGTTGTAGATCAAGATCCGCTCACCATATGGAGTGTTGTAGATCAAGATCCGTCCACCACATGAAGTTGTAAATCAAGATCCGCCCACCACATTGAGTGTAGTAGATCACGATTCGCCCACCACATCGAGTGTTCAAGATCAAGATCCGCCCACCACATGGAGTGTTCTAGATCAAGATCCGCCCACCACATGGAGTGTTCTAGAACAAGATCCGTCCACAACATGAAAGTGGTGTTTTAAATCAAGATCCGCCCACGCACATGGAGTGTACTAGATCACGATCCACCCACCCCATCGAGTGTTCTAGATCAAGATCCGCCCACCACATCGAGTGTTCTAGATCAAGATCCGCTCCACATGGAGTGTTGTAGATCAAGATCTCGCAACCACATGAATGTTGTAAAATCAAGATACAGCGCCCCCACAAGGAGTGTACTAGATCACAATCCGCCCACCACATCAAGTGTTCTAGTTCAAGATCCGCCCACCACATCGAGTGCTCTAGATCAAGATCTGCTCACCACAAGGAGTGTTGTAGATCAAGATCCGTCAACCACATAAAGTGTTGTAAATCAAGATCCGCCCACCACATGGAGTGTACTAGATTACGATCCGCCCACCATATCGAGTGTTCAAGATCACGATCCGCCCACCACATCGAGTGTTTAAGATCACGATCCGCCCACCACATGGAGTGTTCTAGATCAAGGATCCACTCACCACATGGAGTGTTGTAGATTAAGATCCGTCCACCACATGAAGTGTTGTAAATCAAGATCCGCACACCAAATGGAGTGTACTAGATCACGATCTGACCACCACATCGAGTGTTCTAGATCACAATCCGCCCACCACATCGAGTGTTCTAGATCAAGAGCCGCCTACTACATGGAGTGTTCTAGATCAAGATCCGCTCACCACATGGAATGTTGTAGATCAAGATCCGTCCACCACATGAAGTGTTGTAATCAAGATCTGCCCACCACATGGAGTGTACTAGATCACGATCCGCCCACAACATCGAGTGTTCTAGATCACGATCCGCCCACTACAACGAGTGTTCTAGATCAAGATCGCGCTCACCACATTGAGTGTTGTAGATCAAGATCCGTCACCTACTGAGTGTTGTAAATCAAGACCGCCCACAGCACGTGGAGTGTACTTAGATCAGATAGGCCCACTACATCGAGGTGTTTCTTGATCACGATCGCGCCACCATCATGCGGGTGTGCTAGTTCAAGATGCCGCCGGCACCAACTTCGAGCGTTAAGATCAAGCATCGCTCACCACACGGATGTTGTAGATCAAGATTCGCCCACCACAACGAGTGTTCTAGATCAAGATTCCGCCACGCAAATTGGAGTGGTACTAGATCACAATCCGCCCACCACTTCGAGTGTGTTCTAGATCACGATCCGCCCACCACATCGAGTGCTCTAGTTCAAGATCCGCCCATCCACTTCGAGTGTTCAAGATCAAGATCCGCTCACCACATGGAGTGTTGTAGATCAAGATCGTCCACCACATGAAGTGTTGTAAATCAAGATCCGCCCACCACAGGGAGTGTACTAGATCACGATCCGCCCACCACATCAAGTGTTTTAGATCAAGAAACGCCCACCACATGGAGTGTTTTAGATCAAGATTCGCCCACCACATGGGATGTTCTAGATCAAGATCCGTCCACCACATGAAGTGTTGTAAATCAAGATCCGCCCACCACATGGAGTGTACTAGATCACGATCCGCCCACCACATCGAGTGTTCTAGATCAAGATCCGCCCACCACATGGAGTTTTCTAGATCAAGATCCGCTCACCACATGGAGTGTTTGTAGATCAGAGATGCCGTGCCACCACAGGAAGTTTGCTGTAAATCTAAGAATCTTGCCAACCCACATGGAGTGTAACTAGATCACGTATCCGCCACCAACATCGAGTTGTTCTAGATCACGTGTGCCGCCCACCACGATCGAAGTGTTCTAGATTCAAGATCCGCTAACCAACATGGAGTGTTGTAAGAACTCAAGAATCCGCTCAGCCGTATGAGACGTTTTGTAGATCAGATCCGTCCACCAAGCATGTAAGGTGTTGTAAATCAAGATCGCCTACCACATGGAGTGTACTAGATCACAATCCGCCCAACACATCGAGTGTTCTAGATCACGATCCACCCACCACATCGAGTGTTCTAGTTCAAGATCCGCCAACCACATCGAGTGTTCTAGATCAAGATCCGCTCACCACACTGGAGTGTTGTTAGATCAAGTCGTCGCACCAACATAAAGTGTTTGTTAAATCAAGATCCGCAGCCACACACATGGAGTGTTGTAGATCAAGATCCGTTAACCCCCATGGAGTGTTGTAGATCAAGATCCGTCCCACATGAAGTGTTGTAAATCAAGATCGCCCACCACATGGTGTGTACTAGATCACAATCCGCCCACCACATCGAGTGTTCTAGATTACGATGCCGCCCCACATCGAGTGTTCTAGTCAAGATCCCACGCCACCACTTTTCGAAGTGTTTCAATGATCAAGATCCGCACGCAACATGGAGTGTTTGTAGATCAAGATTCGTCCACCACATGAAGTGTTGTAAATCAAGTTTACCGCAAACCCATGGGAGTATACTAGATAACAATCCGCCCACCACAATCGAGTTGTTTCTAGATCAGATCCGCCCACCACATCGAGTGTTCTAGTTCAGGATCCGAACACCACATCGGTGTTCTAGATCAAGACCCGCTCACCACATGGAGTGTGTAGATCAAGATCCCTACCACCCAATGAGTGTTTGTAATCAAGATCTGCCACCCAGTGGAGTGTTCTAGATCACGATACGCCCACCACATCGAATGTTCTAGATCAAGATCCGCAAACCACATCGAGTGTTCTAGATCAAGATCCGCCCACTACATGGAGTGTTCTAGATCAAGATCCCTAACACTATGGAGTGGTTGGTAAGATCAAAGGATCGTCCACACAACATGAAGGGTTGTAAATGAAAGATCTGCCCACCACATGGCAGTGTACTAGATCACGATCCGCCACCACATCGAGTGTTCTAGATCAAGATCCGCTCACCACATTAAGTGTTGTAGATCAAGATCCGTCTACCACATGAAGTGTTGTAAATCAAGATCCGCAAACCACATAGAGTGAACTAGATCACGATCCGCCCGCCACATCGAGTGTTCTAGATCAAGATCTGCTCACCACAAGGAGTGTTGTAGATCAAGATCCGTCAACCACATAAAGTGTTGAAGGATAAAAGTGTTTGTAAATCAAGATCCGCCCACCACATGGAGTGTACTAGATTACGATCCGCCCACCACATCGAGTGTTCTAGATCACGATCCGCCGACCACATCGAGTGTTTAAGATCACGATCCGCCCACCACATCGAGTGTTCTAGATCAAAATGGGCGTCGCTCTGGATGCCAGAATGCCTATGTATGTGGGTCTGCACCATCGGGGGGTCAGCCTTGTCACGAGCAGTTAGGAGCCGTTGAGCTCTGAGAACGCATAGTTGGCGACTAGAAATGATCGTGCCCTAGATTGATGCAGGATAGGTGTGAGCCGGGCAGATCGATGCCGACCGTAGGGAATAGTACTCTGCTTAGGAGCGGTTTGATGAGCGAGTGGCGGGTAGCGTACCAAGAGGTTCGTGTGGCGTGTTATGTAGTGTGAAGATATCCTCTTCTGGGCCTGTTCGGTCAGCGTTTCCTGAATGGGTACGTTTGTGCGGGATGGGCGTTTTCCTGTGTTTTTCTGGTTTTTTTTTATTTTTGTGTTCAGTGCGTTTCTTTCAGGTCTGCTATTAAGATTGCAAGTGTCGTAAGGCATATTGAAGAGTGTATCAGAACTTGTGATAATTTTGAAAGTCATTTGTAAATATATTAAAGATATAGCGATCCCAAAATAGAGTCCTGAGGGACACCGTGGGAAATTGAGGCTGTGAGGATGATGTGTCTCACTAAACAAACATGTGAACTATTACTATTAGAATTCCTCGAAAGCATTACGATGTTCCACACAACATTAGCTCTTACAGACAAATTTAGAAGGTCTTGGTATCCACCAAAATGATATGCCACTATATGGTTTCATGTCATAGCTTATCTGACCGGAGAATATGTTCGTTTAGGAGACACATCAATCCTCACAGGCGCTCAATTTTTCCAACAAGTATGTCGCCTCAGGAACTCATTTTTTGGGTTTATTCAATGGGCAGGTGATATCCGTTAATATATTTACAAATGACTTTCAAATTATCACAGTTTCTTATGACACTCTCAATATGCTGACAACACTGCAATCTTAATATCAAATATACACGCACTTAATTCCTGTGGGAAAATAAACCTGTTGGCGCGGGTTATTGTGTGCATGTGTCTCATGATGCATGGATCCTCAGGGACCTTTGAGTGAGTATGCCTGGGGCGACGAGAGGATGATCGTGCTTAATCACTGAGAAGGGGTGGAGGATGATTGCTACAAAAGTAAATAATGATTTTAAAAACATTATAACATGGGTAAAGGCAAACAGACTCTCCCTAAACCTACAAAAAAGTAAATAACAAATCAAAAGAACCCAGTTTTAACTAAACTGTTAGGAACAAAGATATAAATTAAAATCGGCTATCGTCCTGCCAAAAAGTTATTAGTTAAATTGTTACATTTGATGACAAGCTTTCTTTGCGAAAAAAGAGAGACAAAACATAAGTTAGTCTCAATTAGCAAACTATCCTAAAAAGTACTATGCATTTTTAGGAATAAGAAAATTTTGTTCCAAAATATAATTCTAAAAATCAGTTAGCTATAAGGTCTTGTTTAGGTTGTCATATCAGCCTACTCAGTGTGAGAGAGGTTGTGAACTACACACAGTTAATCTTGCTACACCCTCTATCATTATAAGTATAATACTTTATATATATAGTATATATGAATATACTATATATATATAATATAGTATATATATATTAATATTATATATATATATATATATAATATATATATATATATATATATATATATATATATATGGTTTAAAAACTCAATCTCAATATCTCAAAAACTAACAATAGCTACAGGGAAAAGGAATAGCATTGTTGGAATCCTGGTAACAATTTAGTGCGGAAAATGTAACTAAAAGAGATATAATATGACAATATATAATATATAATATATATATATATTATATATATATTATATATATATAATATATATATATTTATATATATCAAAAACTACAATAGGTACAGCGAAAAGGAATACATTTTTGGAATCCTGGTAAAATTTTAGTTCGGAAAATGAAAAAAGAAAAAAAAGAAAAAAAATATTGGTATAATTAAGTAATATGAGGAGAAAGCCTATTTAGAGACTTTTAATACGTTACTCGTTAAAATAAAATAAGACTTTCTATTATTTTATTTTTTTTTAACTAAAGAATACCCCAAGATATCCCGCACCGATGGCAGGAGTCGGGGTCTCTCGCCTTCCGGGGAACTACGGGGTAGGACTATTCCGCCCCTCCGGGGAGGGCTCCGGAACCCCCCTCTCGGTATTTGTGTGTCGCGGGTGTTCCTCCGCCCCTCCCCTACGGGGTTGGAAAACGTCCCCCTGTGTCCCGTCGGCTCGAGCCCTTACATTGCCGTGTAATACTTTGCAAATTAATATATATATATAATATATATATATATAAGTATATATTATATATTCCTATATATATATATAATAATAATATATATATATATATATATATATTATATATATATAATATATATATTATATCTATGTCCCCTGCTCCTAAAAAAATGCCAATATTTATTTTATTTATTTATTTTATTTTATTTTTTAGCATTTTCCTAACTAAAATTTTTACAAGGATTAAAATGATTTCTTTTGCGCTGTAGCTATTTGTAGTTTTTGAGATATGATTTTTTTTTTACAGTTTCCGCATTAAAATTTTACCAGGAATTCCAACAATTGTATTCCCTTTTCCCTGTAGCTATTGTAGTTTTTGAGATATGAGTTGTAGTTTTTAACCAATCTCACCTTAATATATATATATATTATCATATATATATTATATATAGTAGTAAATATATTATTATATCTATATATATATATATAAATTTATATATTAATATTATATATTATATACGGTATATATATATATATATATATATATATATATATAAGTTATATATTAATATATATATATATAATTATATATATATATATATATATATATTATAATATATATATATATATTATGACACTTTAATTTTTGTTTGTAAGTTTGTCTGTACGCTAAAATCCATTAAAAGCACTGAGAACGATTTCTTGAATTTAGAGCAATTAACAATAATTGTTACTAAGTAAAAGGTAAATTCCCAAAACATTCTTCTATTTCACGACTCGACAAACTTTAATCTCAAATTCCGTAGGTTTATTTATATTTTCTTAATGGGAACGGTCTTTATTTTCGAGTTTCAAATCAGTGCGCTGCTGCCAAATCTCAATTTTCAATATTGGTGCACTGGTGCCAAATCTTCATTTTCAATTTCTTTAAATGCCTCTTAATTGTTTATTGTTTTTGATTTTCGATTGAATATATTGAAAAGAGTACTTGGAAAGACACATTTCAAAGTATTCTTGAAAGGAATAGAAGTGTTTGCAAGTGATAGAGCTTTCAACGATATTTTCCTGTTAGAGATGGGCAATGTCGTTCACCAAAGCGAACGACTCCTGTTCTTTTGAATTGTTTATCGTTCATTTTTAAAAAATCTCCAACTACCATATATATATATATATATAATAATATATATATTATATATTTATTATATATATAATATATATATATATATAAATATATATATATATTATAATAGTTATATATATAATATATGTTCAGCATCCCGAAAGTTCAGGCATGTACCTAGAAAACTATAACAGCTACGAAAATAAATATCATTTTATTAATCAGGAGACATTTTTACCCGCGGAAATAAAAAAAAAATAAAAAAATTAACGCTTTTTAAAAAAATTTTCAAATTGTTAAAAATGTTGAAAAAAATTAGTTTTTTTCAGATTTGAAGATGTTCCCTTACTCCGAATGAGCACACAAAGGTGATTTGAAAAATGTGATTTTTTTTTTAAAAAACTAAGACAATCACCAGGGTAAACCAAGACAGATGGAGGTACGTAGTTCGGGTATCTGTTCTTCGGCCTAGCCAGCGGGGACGACGGGGGGTGAGCTGCTCGCGAGCTCTCTCTCGCCTTCCGTCGGCTCGACCCCCTAAAAAGGATATAAAAAGATAAAATAATAAAAGTATTTTCTCTAAAGCGTAAAAAAATGGTATTTGACAACTTTTGCTCTCGAGACTAATGCAGGTTTTCAAGGTCAATCAGAGCGTGCAGCTTTTATTTCAGGGTCACAGATTTTTACTAATATTTAGGGAGTGTTATTAATAAATATTGAATAAAATAAATTTTTTTTAAGTTTCTTCGATGAAATTACTATTTGAAAAAAAAAATGTGTTTATTTATTTTCCTGTAGATGTTTATAGTTGTTCTAGTTATGCCATGCGCGATGAACTTTATCGGATCGGCTTGGACCTACACATTATACCTCATATAGCTTATATATATATATACTATATATATATGTTATATATGAATATATATATATATATATAATAGTATATATATATATATTATAATTATATATTACTATCTTTTTTACTATATATATATTATTTTATATACTATATATATAATATATATATATATATAATATATTATATATATATATTGTACACTTTAATTTTTTTTGTTTGTAAATTTGTTTATGTTAATGTACTCTAAAAAATGCCGAATTAAAGCCTCTGAGTAACGATTTTCTTAAATCTAAAGCAATTAACAATAATTGTTGCTAAGGAGAAGATAAGTTTCAATAACAAACATTCTTCTATTGCACGATTCGCCAAACTTTAATATCTCAAAAATTCGTAGGTTTTTATTTACTTTTCTTATGGGAACGGTCTTTATTTCGAGTTCGAATCAGTGCGCTTCTGCCAAAATCTCAAATTTTTCAATTTGTGCACTGGTGCCAAATCTTCATTGTTCAATTCTTTATATGCCTCTTAATGCTACTGTGTTTTTTGTGTGTGAGAGTGAACGTATCTATTTAAAAAGAGTATTTGAAAGATAGCGAGCACAGTTTTAAGAATTCTTGGGAATGAAATGAAATTCGAAAGTGTTTTGCACGAGTGATAGACTTTCAAGCGATAATTTCTATTAGAGAGCGGCAATGCGTTCATCAAGCGGGCGATACGGACTCTTATTAGGATCGTTCAGTAAAGCTGGTCCAGTTCTTTTGAAGTGTGTTATCGTTCATTTTAAAAATCTCGCAGCTGCCGCATATATATATATCTATATACTATATATATATTATATTATATATATATATATAATATATATTATTATATTAGTTTAGATTTAAATAGATCTATAATATAAATATTTATATATATAAATTTATGTCTATGTCTTAGATACCGTTAATATAGTCGTATCTATAAAAGTATATATATGTATGTGTGTATATATATATATAAGTATTATATATATATATATATATATATAGTATATAGTATAGTATCTATAGTATAATATATATATAGTATATAGATATTATGATATACTATATATTAATTATATGGCCAGCAATACCCTGAAGAGGGCATTGCCATGTAACTAAAAATATAACAGCTACAAGAAAATTAAAAACATTTTATTAATGCAGGAGACATTTTTATCCATATTTTTTTTTAAAAATAAATAAAATAAGCGCTTTTGAAAAATTTAAAATTAGCTAAAATGAGTGAAATGCTGTGAATGATAAGCATCGTGTTTTGAGATTTACGAAAAAGCTCGAAGTACCGAGAAGCGGGGCTAAGAGTTTTGCCAAAATGTTGATATTTTTTTTTTAACTAAAGAATATCCCACGGGTAAAACTTAAAGATGGACAGAGTCGGGTTTCTTCGACCTTAACCGGCGGGTAGACGACGAAGGACTATCAGTCCCCCTCGTGTCCTTCGTCGAGCTCGAACCCGCCTAAATAATAAAAAGGAAAAATATAACATTTTCTCCAAAGCGTACAAAATAAAAATACCTCTATTTGATAACTCTTGCCTCTCGTGAAACCTATATGTGTGTATGTATATTCTAAGGTCATCATATCGGTACGCTTGCTAGATTAAGATTATACCTATATTTAAGTGTTATTAATAAAGTATAGGAGAGAAATAATGTTGTACTTAAAAGTTTTGTTCGATAAAGTTACTTTGCCCTGAAATCAAAAGTTATTTATTTTTCCTGTAGATGTATAGTTTTCTAGTTAACATGCCTCGCCTCTTCGGGATGCTGGCCTATATGATATATATATATAATATATATTATATAATATAATAATATATATACATTATATATAGTATATATATATATATGAGTGTAGTATATATATATACTATATAGTATACCTATATATATTATATATATATATATATATCTATATATATAAACTGGTATTAATTTTACTTGCCTGGCACCGTTCGTCCTTTAGTGGCACTGGTAACTTTCGCCGGTATTGGTATTTCGATTGCGCTGATACTGACCAACTCATTAAACATTGGCAGTTGTACTACTTGTGGGTGGATCTGAGCACTCTCTGGGGTCGTCCGTCTTATGGCTAGTACCGAGATTTACATTGGCACCAGCACTGGTATCTCAAGTACACTGGGCGCGTGGTGGAGAGAGACACTTGCTGGGGCAGCTGGTATAGGTGCTGGAATGGTGAGCACAGGAAGGTGCATTGACGATGTCTAATCTGGCAGCACTGCCAGCTCCAATTCCCTGCTGCACACTGGGGCCACGACATTGCACAGCGAGCAACTGGTATTTTAAAATATCCTGTGACACGCGTGAGAAGTAAGGGGGGCGAGCTGATTGTCTATTAGTTGCCAGCCGTGTTCGAGCGAACGAGGTCTTTACAATATCGTAAGATTCGACATTATCATAAAGAGCCTACTCCTTGAAAAGATGACGACCAATGTCGTGTCTTTTTTACGGTCCAGCAAGTACATGTTTAAAAAGTCGTAGGATTTTTTTAAGTATCGCATTAGTGCTCTAGGAGGCCGTCAGTCCTTTTTTAAGAAGACTGATCAATTAATGCAGTGTCTGAAACTGCCAGCGATCTTAAAGAACCGGGGTTCGTGAGGAACGAGGCGCGCACGCTCTGATTTCTGGTTGGCTGGGCCGCTCGTGCTGTGTTTTTAACAGTTTTGGAAAGAAAAAACCTCAAACATTTCAGATACCAAAATTTAATATCTAAATTTTTTGTATAGTTGGTGAAGTGGCGCGAATAATGTCATAATCTAGCCATGATTTGGTCTAATGCAGTGGTCTAATTTGGCGGGAATGACCCTGGCTGTGCGTCTTCGGAAGATGGCGGCATAAGTGAACTAGGGATTAGAGACTGCTAATTCTCAGTATATTCGCGGCATTAGGGACTTTTGCTGTTTTGTTTTTGTGGGGAGGAGGGACATTATTAAGAGAGAAATTTGAAAATGTAACTTTTGGTGAATTTTTTATTGAGGTTGAAGGTTTTAAAGTGTATCGAATTGTTCCATCAGGTTAGTCAAAAAGGGCCATTCAAAAAGCCTATATATATGTTTAAGTTAAAGGTTTCATGCAGTCTGTGGGTGTAGTTCGTGCTATATTACTGGCCAAGGTGATGGAGTCACGGCGGTGGGATTTAACCTCAAGCGATTTGTGAAATGCTTCCCTTAATAATAGCTCTACACTGTAATGAAAAGGAAAACAGACCCATCCTTGGGGAGCGATGCAGGCAAGGCAGCACATCCAGAAATTATTCGGAGTGAGAGTTGTGTGCATATTCGTAATTTTTATGAACAGATGGACAATATAGCTGCGCAAGAGGGTGGAGGAGAGAAATAAGGGGAAGAATCGACGTGTGGACGTGAGAAGGGGCTGTAGAGTCTCTATGAAGATAAAACTGGTAAAAGGGGGGAACCAGTGTTAATTGTTTGTTGATGTAATGTCTGGCACAGCCGCGCGCATGATCAATCTTCAAGTAAATGTTGCCTTTGTGTGTGAGCTTTGTTTTTCAAAGATTTCGGACATTTTAATTTAAAATGAAATAAATTCAAATAACCAGGCAAGAAAACCACGCGCCTATCATTTGCTCTGCTACTAACTACTCATAGCTACACTGACTACTACTTCTGGGCTATTATTTGTTTCACACTGAATTTCTAAAATATATATATATATAAATGAGTATAATATATATACTATATATTATATATAGTATAGTATATTATAAGTAAAATTAGCATGTATTAATATATATATAATGTAATAGTATAGTAATGATATATACGTATATTCGTATGCACAAAGAAATAATATGATATATGATAGTATATAACTATATGGTACTATAGTACTTAGATAGCGGTATATGAGTATGGTATATAGTGTATATATATAGTTAGTACTATATATGATCATGTTTTAAATATTCGTGTTCTGTTTCATACGCAATATTTGCTTTTTTTCCTTGTTGCTTCTCGGGCTCTCGCTCATGCAGCTCGTCGCTTACCGCTAATTCGCACGCTCGGTGAACTCTCGGCGTCTTGCTGTGGCTAGTCGCTTGACGGATAGTGCTGCCTGTGTTTAATGTTGCAGTATCCTTCCCGATCGACTCTCTGAGTCGCATCGAAGGAGTCTGGTCATTCAGTCGTACTCCGGTAGACACGTCGAATGTCTCCTCGTCGCAAGGTCCGGTCTATGGTGTGTATTGGGTGATGGATCCGGCGCAAAATGCCGTGCTGCTCTATGCCTGGCCTGCCGTGTCACATGTGCAAGTTCTCGATGTCTCTGCAGGAGGGGGGCGGGTCGCTCGATGCGGATCGTGCGGCTCTCTCTGCTTTGTCGTCGGCCGGGTGCGTCTCGACTTGGGGCATTTGGTTTTTATTTGCTGGCCATTATGTTTTCATTTGTAGGAGGTTTTCGCCGCTATTGGTATAGGTGATATGGGTCTTGAAGAGTGGAAAGGGTGGTAGGAGGGGGTTGATGGTGGTGGGATTCATTGATGTATTGAAGAGTGGAGGTGATTATTCATTATTGGTGTGAGTGTGAAGGGGAAGATTATTATTGATTAGTTGATGGGTGATATCCGGGATGGTATGTTATTATTAAATTTGTGAGATTGATTAAAATTAGATTATCTATATTATTAATGTATTTTGATGGGTGAGAGAGAAGAGTGCAATTCTAGGAAAGAGAATATTAAAAAAGAGAAATGAAGTGGGAGGAATTTAATATTAATTAGTCATTATTAGTCAGCCTTTTATTATAGAATATATTAGCAATGAAATAAGAATCAATTGATTTAAGAATTATTTAATTAATTATAATTTTATTTATATAATAGTATTATTAACTTGATGATTATTTGAGAATGGAAATAATATAATTAGTGTAATGGATATTCGTTTAGAAATATCTATATGATAGATATATTAATTGAATATATCTTTACATAAAGTTAACTCTTGTACCTTTTATTGTCTTTATAAAATAATAATATGATATAATGTAGTTGGCCTCGTTGTAGGAGGCTATATTGGCAGCGTAGTTTGACGCGGGGGGGGAACCGGTTTGGTTTTTTGAGTGCCGCGACCTTTTTTTTTGGGTCACTTGACGGGCCGTTGGTGCAGGTTTCGGTGGTGGCCCTAACTGAATTTTTTTACCTTAAACGGTTTTTTGTGATGGGCCTTGACCCTTTTTGAAGAAACTCGCCCACTAATTATTTTTGTTGGATGGAACCCGCCAATTTTTTGACGAACCCCAATTTTTTTGGAGAACCCCAATTTGGAACGACTTACGATGTGCCTGAATTTTTTTGAGAACGGCTGATCCAAATGTTTATTTTGGAGAAACCACCAAATTGTTTTTTTTTGAAGAAAACCAAATTTTTGACCAGAACCCACAATTTTTTTGGCGAATTTTTTTGGTAGAAAACCTATTTTTGGAGAAACGCCAATTTTTTGACGAACGACTAATTTTTTTGAGAACGGCGCCTAATTTTTTTGGAGAACGCAGTCCCAAATTTTTTTTTAGAAGAAAAATTTATTGCCATATCTTGTCTTCTAATTTTTTTTGTAGACAACCTGATTTTTATCCTTTTTTGGCAACCGTAATTTTTTGGCAACCCTAATTTTTGCAAAGCCCTGTCCGAAGAAGGGTTGCGCGAGGCCTAAAGGGTTGCGTAAGCAAGCCTCGTTGTATCGTACCTAGTCCACCCTTAATGTTTGTTTAAGGTCGACGACGGAACTCAGCCCTGCTCTCGCCGCCTCTCTTCTGAGATTGGGTCATTTTTTGCATCAGGCTCACCTGGTAATTTTTTTGGGCCACCTCGCTTTAAGGGGGCTTTGGAGCCGGCGTTTTTGATGTCATTAAACCTTGTTTTGTACCCATGATATTTCGGCTTATTGACATTGTCAAAAATACACCATGGGTCAATTTTTGGCAGGAACCGAAGCGTACTAAATTCTTTTTATCACGCACAGATCCGTGGCCTCACC
>JABUQX010097384.1:0-21788 GCA_015478945.1 Trachelipus rathkii | reverse complement strand
TATTATATATATATAATTTAATTTGTTACAAAGATCTATTTCCCTTATTTGAAAATCTATTGCTCATACTCAGATAATATATATTTAATTATAATTTCTCCTCTAATAAATGTTTCGTACCCTTATGTGTATTTTATGTTATTCAAGACTTCCAATAAATTCACAAAATAGATTGCCAAGCAAAGATTGTATATTTTCGGATATTACTATTTCAGTAAGACAGCATCTAATAAGACTAAGATTGCGCAAGTGACAAGAAATATCATTACCTTTATTTTTTATGTAAATTATGTTATATACTTATGTGCCCCCCGAATCTCTGTAAAAGCCCCCCGAGCAGGAAATTGTCTTCTGAAAAAAAACACTGTTTGAAGGTGTAACAAAGCTTATAGAGGATAGTTCGAGGTATTAGGAGAGAGCGAGTAATAGGTACATGTATCATAAGGTAAAGAGAGATAAAAGGTGAACTAGGAATTTAGAAATTAGTTTATTAAGGTAGTATGGAAGATTATACTGGTATTTGGTCGAAAGAATGCGTGTGGTAGCTGATTAGACTGATGGGGGAAAGAAACAAGTTGCGTGTTAGAAGTGGTAGAGTATGTGTGGAACAAACTTTACATTAAAAAAATGATTGAGAAAATGAGGAGAAGAAGAATAAAAAATTGTATTTAGTTTTTTTGTATTTGCAAACAGCGTATATTATGATTAATAGGGAAGCTGCGTATGGCAAATTGCTGTGATATATGTGTTCGTGGTAAGTTCTGAATGAATCGAAAGTATGTATGACGATAGACTGGAAGCGTGTGTAAGAATAAAATGAGTTGAAAGTGATTGTTTAAATTTTAATTGCGGAGTGAGGCAGTAATATGTTTATGTCTTCTTCGTTATTTCAATCTGTATATGGATGAGATTATGAAAGAATAGAGGTGGCGGTGAGGAGATGTGTTAGATAATGAAACAGGAGATGGAGGGAGGGTTGCCCTACCCTATAACTGCGGTATTGTTCGATGTGGCGAATCTGAGACAGTTGAGAGCATTAGTAAGAGAGAAGTGAAGGTGTGTAAAGGAGATGTGTTGAAAGTTAACGTAGATAAAGCGTAAGGTTATGGTTGTGAGTGAGGACACTCCGCGGTGTGAAGTTATGTTAGATGAGCAGCTGGAACAAGGTCTGAATTTAAATATTTTATATATTAGATTGAAAAGGAACAGATAATGCAGAGAGTGTAGTAGGAAAGTTGAATTGCAGGAAGGTGGCTTGTGCATTAAATCGTTGGTGGATGTAAATGACTAAGTCGTGAGTGCGCTAGGGTCTTACATGAGGTATGTTTTTAATTAATTAATGATAAATGTTGAAAAAATAATATACAACAAACCAATAAATACTAAGATACCGTGATTAATGTCATAGTTAAAAAGCTAAAAGTAACGTAGTAACGGAAGTAACCGGCTTCGTACTTTTCCTTAAAGAAACGGAAATACAAACGCAACTACTTTTCCGAGTAACGAATAACGATAACGAAAATACTTTTTTGAGTAACGATGACTATAGTATAGTATAATATAGTATATATATAATAGTATATAATATATACTATATTATTTATAATAATATATAATATATAGTATATATATATATATAGATATATATATATATATTATATAAAATATATATATTTATAAGTATACTAGAATATATATATATGATATATATATATAGAGAGAAGAGAGAGAGAGAGAAGAGAGAGAGAGAGAGAGCACGGATAGTAAAAAGTGAGGAGATAACCGCTAGATAATATATAATAGTTAATATATAATATATATATATTATATAATATACTATATATATTATAGCTATATATATAGATATAATATTAATATAATAATTATATATATATATATATATAAATTTATATTAATTATATTATATATATTATATATAAGCTATCATATTAATATTATATATATATAATATTATATATATAAATATATATATATACTATATGATACGTATATATATATATATATAATTATTATAAATAATATATATAATATATATTATAAATATAATATATATATAATATATATATAATAATATATTATAATATATTATAATATATTATATATTATTACAATAATATATAATAATACATATATGATAATATATATATTATATATATACTAATATATATATACTATATATATATATATACTACTATATTAATATATATATAGTATACTATCATATATATTATATATATATAAAGTCATTTTATGTTTAAAACTAACGAACACCCTAGAGTTGAACCGCATAGATATTCAGTCCTAGCTGGGTCTTTCGGCGTCTAGGTGACGATGGGGGAGATTTCATCCGCCCTCTGCCCCTCATCGGCTCGAGGCCCCCTAAAATTGAAGTTCAAGGAAACAGATAATATTCTCCATTAGGGGGCTCGAAGCCGCGATGGGACAGAAAGGGGGACGAAGTCCCCCACCGTCGTCACCCAGAGGCCGAGAGACCCAACTACTGAAATCTATGCGTCTACCTAGGGTTTCGTTAGTTTTAAATCGTAAAACGACTTTACTCTTAGTCAAAATATATTATAGCTATATGATATATATATATATATATATATATATATATATATTAAATATATATAGAAGAGAGAGAAGCAGAGAGAGAGAGCAGAGAGGGAAGAGAAGCAGTCAATCTACTCGCGTACTCAGCGCGAGTCGACCCTATAGCGACTCACGCTGCTTGACTCAACATACTCGCAAAATTTGGTCCTAGCTGATCACAATCCTAAATTATTTGCCGATAATATATATATATTATATATATAATATATATATATAATATATTATATTATATATAGATATTATATGTATTATATATAGATATATATAGATATATAAGTTATATATATATATACTAAGTATATATGTAGCCACGAGTAATGAGGTCATTAATCAAATAAACATAGAATTAACTCCCTCACCCCTCGGGTACACTAATTAATAAGATGGAAGGTGTATTAAATAGATTTTGATGTGTATTCTTTTATTGAACCATTCTTCTGTCACTATTGTCTGTTTGAACACAGACAACTTAATAGACAATATCTCTCATACTTTGTATAATAATTAAGTGAGGAGTGGGCCACAGACCCTTTAAATATATTTTCGTGAATACTTAAATCCCCATATTATATACATTTCATTTTAGAACAGTTTGCAAGGTGGGGCAAATAATATAATACCATGTTCCTTACTCGATCTTCATCACCGTTCTTAATCAATTTTTATCTTCTTTATTCCAGGCGCCGCTTCGCGACATACTATCACACATGACACTTAAAAGATCTTATTATACGAACATTAACTCTCTAAAACACCTTTTAATTTTATTACAAATATAATAAAATTTTGTGTCCCCGGCGATGCCCGGGACACTGGGTAACGGCGCTGATGTCGGGGCGCTCACTTAACTCTTCCCTCGTTTTACGCGCGTCAGGACTATTGCCGAGACAGGGAAAAGACTCTTAATGGCTGACTTAAGATTTAAATATACAAACAAAAATATAAAAAAAAAAGTTATGTGTGATGTTATAAGATGTAAGTAAATTTTTACCGTAACATACTAATACACATAACGATTGGAGCTGTGTTTCTCCTCTTCCATAAAATAGCTTTACAATTACAATTTAAAGATTATGAAAAACATTTGTGTATGTACGTAGTCCGACATCATGGTGGATTTCCGGCTGATTAATTATTTCCAATCCTTAAATTCTAAAAAAATATTTTTTAAAAATTACGAAAATTCTAAAGAAATATTATGTACTAATTTATTTACATTTTTAACACTACCCTCTAACTGTCTTAAGCCTACCCACACTGATGACGTCAGAGGACAAACCAAAAGCTTCAATAGCTCCTCCCCTCTATGGCTACCACGACAGCCTTATTATTACCCGTCCTATTCAGCTAAATTTTCAAATATGATTTCAAATTAATTCGAAAAATCTATTAATTAGACGGGCGAACATAAAATTATTATAAAAATAATTTTGAATCAGAAAAATCTTACTATTGACACATAAAATAAACTTCGTATATTACTAATAATAAAATTTCATAAATTTTTTTAATTAGGCTTAACCGACTTTCCTAATCTATTTATCATACTTTAACTAAAATACAATAATTTTTTTAAATATGAGATCTGCACGCATGCGATATACACAACACCCCAATATAGCCCACAGACTCAGAGGTCTTAACAAATAATATTTTTTAAAAATATAAATTTTAATAACCTTAAAAACTTAAAGACGTAAAGACATACTTTAAAAAAAAGAATGTTTTCTACGGACACTCCTAACGAGGCCGTTTTACAAGCATCTTCGTATCGTTTCACATATCTCTATTACATTTCTTTCTCTTAAAAGAGAAAGTTTTATTATCGTCTTCCACGGAAAATCGTTCGAAGCCCGTGTTACAAATATATCTTAAAGTCTTATTTACAAGTTCAACCATCTTTCCCTCCCAATTTTGGGGGGTAAGAGTACCGAAGGATAGGGGATTCCCACCTCCTCACATTGTAAACGTTTATTTAAATATGCACAAGATTCCTATAATTATCATAAGACAAAAAAGACGTCTATCTGATTTTCCATTATTTCATAACATCGTTCTGCCGTCGAATTATAATACATTTTAATTAATTTTTTTAATAAAACAAAATAATTATAAGATTACATTTTCACTTACAAAAACAAAATACCATTTGCGCGGGAGAGGACTTCCTATGTTTCTTTCGATGCTCTCCGAACAACGTTACGAGTGGCTTAGGCGCTTTAACAGCCAGGCAATTTTTTTGAGCTTTAGTTTGTTACCGCATAGAGGCGAATTTAACTTTTGGGTTCTTTCATACCCTTCCCAATTTTATTTAGTCCTCGAACTCATCGAGGCTTTATTTTTATTTTCTTTGTTGTTGTTGTTATTGTTTCTTAGGCTCGCTGGTTCTTGAATTTCACATTTTTAGAGAAAGCGTTTTCTTACTTGCTTTTGGCGGGTCTCAATTCAATGGTGGGGAGTTTTCGTTTCTCTACCCATCCCCCATATAATAGCAGGTCGAAGCTTTCTTGTATTTGAATTGTTGACGATCTTCTTTTTTTTTTTTTTCTAAGGCATGTTTTTTATACAGATTTTTGAAATGTTTTTTTTGTTTTTTTTTTTTTTTTTCTTTTGAACAGTTACTCCAACTTTGGCAGCTTTTTATTTTGTTTAGCTGGTCTTCACGCTCACTAACCGTTTTATATATTATCAATATTGACTTCTCAAGACTTTGCTTTTAATAACTTCACGTTGGTAGTCGATTATTATGTTTACTTATTTTATTGTGGCCCCTTTTCTATGCACAAGGTAGTTGAATGACATCGATATCACTCTGGCAGTCACAAACCCCTCGCTTGTACGCAGCGAGATGATGAGGATCATTACATCAAATAAAACAAGAACTCACCGCAGATTAACTCCCCTCACCCCCTCGGTACCACTAATTAATTAAGAGGAAAGGTGTATCTAAAATAGATGTTGGATGATTATTCTTTATTAACATATACTTTACAATAACTCTGTGTTTTAGAAACATGGAAAATAAAGATAATTTTTATCATCCTTTGTATACTTATTTGTAACGAGTGGGCCACCGACCCTTTAAATATATTTTCCGTGAATACTTAAATCCCCATATTATAACATTTGCATTTTTAGAACAGTCTTGCAAACAGGTGGGGCAAAAATCAATATCAACTACCATGTTCCTTAACCGAAGTCTTCATCACCGTTCTTTATACATTTTATCTTTTATCTACACTGGCGAAGCAACTCCTAGACGTATCAAATGACACTCTACACCAAGATTCTCTCATTATGAACGAACATTAATAATAATCCGCAACACCCTTTAATCTTTATTACAACCAATATAATAACATTTGTGTCCACCGGGCGGAGGCCCGGCGACCACTCGGTACACGCGCAATCTGATGTCGCGGGACCTCACTAACTCTTCCACTCGTTTTGGCGTCAGATATTGCCGGACAGGGAAAAGACTCTTATTGGCTACATAAACGGATTAAATAACAAAAACAAAAAATAATAAAAAAACGTATGTGTGATGCCTATAAGAATGACTAAGACTAAAATCTTACACGTACAATCCACTCATACACATAAACGATTGGAGCCTGTGTTTCTCCTCCGTCATACATACACGTAGCTTTGACAAGTACAATAACAGATTATAAAAAAACAGGACCTAATCCAGTTCTTTTTGACTGATATACTAACTATATACTATATAGTACTAACACTACTACTACTATAGATATAGCTACTACTACATATCATAACCCTATCAGCGTACTAACTACTTACTATATACAAGTAGCCTATATAATATATAGCCAATATATTATACTTAGGTATAGTATATATGGCAAATTGTACGAAGTTATACTATATTAATAAATATACATATACCTATACCCTACCTCCTATAAGATATATAGTTACACATATACATAACACCGTACAATAAATATACATGATGCATTCTCCATTCAAAAATGATTTGCGGCCCTATATAGACACTAATACTATACTGCTATGAGATGTTTGTATGTGAACATTAAGTTTAAAAATAGGCAAATCCTTCCCTGCCCTCAACGGTAATTTCAGCCGAAGTGTTTTTCGAGTTGCATGTCATATTAATAAGAACGTTCGCCGCATTAATTTCACCTCAGAATGCATATCTAAAGCGCTTGAAATCAGTCGTGACCGTAATATTAAGAGGAAAAGAAGGGAGTGTTTGTTCTGGAGATACAGAAAAAGAAGGGAAAGATCAGACAGATGAGAGAGAGAGAGAGCAGAGAGCGAGAAGAGAGACACGAGAGAAGAGCGAGGAGAGAGAGTCTTTCATCCTCATTCTGTGCAGAAATTGGTAAGTGAATTCTTGTATTAAAAATAGTAGTAACATTAAGAGATTAAATAAATATAAAACCATTATACTGGGCCAGGCTTACAATCATGTCCCTCAAAAAAAGAAAAAAGTTATTCACTCCCTGTCGGGGTTCATTTCCTGGGACAGGCCCACAGGCCACAACCATGTCCATGTCCCTCAAAAAAAAAACAACAACAACATTATTCACCTCCATTATGCATCATTCTTCTCGCTTGTGTTAAATTCACATTCCTTTCATTCAGACTCTCTTTTAATGACTCGGTACAGTAGTTTCTCAACGCACTTAACCACTTAAACCAATCAACTTTACCTTTATCCTTTCCAAATGACCAAACTACTTTAATACTCATTTATTTTCTAACTTATCGCCACTTTCAAATACGCTAATTCCAAATTTTATCAATTATTATCATGCCTAACACGTCCCTAATATTATCCATTCGATTCGGACAGACTGCACCTTAAATGTTTATCTCTTATTCCACACCATAGTTTCTCTATAACACATTAACACAGGGAATAATATACCATCATGCAGAACCCTAGCTCCACTCAAGACTTAAGCCTCTTTGCATTTACCAAACATTTAATTGCACTAGCCACCTTCTTACAACTCGCAACTTTCCTACTGCACTCATCATCGTTCCCTTTCATTCAATAAGAGTATAGCCTAAATATTTAAATTCCAATACTTGCTCCAACTGCCTGCCATCCAACACGATTTCCCACAGCGGACTCTCCTCACCTACCTATATCACCTTTCTCTCATCTACATTTTACTTTTGAACCCCTCCTTTTACACACCATGCCAAACCTCTCTACCAATTTTCTCAAACTTTCTTCAGATTAATAATAATAATAATAATAATAATAATAATAATAATAATAATAATAATAATAATAATAATAATAATAATAATAATAATAATGCCAATTTATAAAAGAAAAGGAGACGCAGAAGACTGTAAAAACTACAGGGTAATTTCCTTGTTCACTTGGCAAAAACATACGAGAGAATACTAGAGAAAAAGGTATGAGAATAATAGCAGAGAGCCCACACTGGGGGAAAAGCAGCACGGATATCGAAAGAACAGAAGCACGACGGATCTCTTGTTCGATCTGAGAATTACGTTGAAAAAGGTATGGGAATACAACAAACGAGCATATATTTAGCTTTCATAGGTGTGAAAAAAGCTTTCGATTCAGTGCCTAGAGAGAGGCTGTGGAGTGTGCTGGAGAGAGAATACGTAGTGGTTTGAAAGTTGAGAGGAGTTCTGGAGAGTTTGTATTGAATAGTAAAATGTAATGTAACAAGAGAATATAAGAATGTTGAATGGTCTGGCTGTTATTAAACAAGCAACATGAGGCGTGTTGTCACCAATTTTGTTTGTATCATATCTGAATGTAGTACAAAGTTGTGCCGAGAGGATATTAGAGACGGACGGTGATATACTTTGGCACAGGTATGACCTGGTGTGCTGGAGTGAAGAAGGAATACAGGCTGAGGAGAAATATGATATGCTTTGCGAATAAGCTTAGAGAGGCCGGTTTGACTCATGAACACAGAAAGACGGAGATTATGGTGTACCGTAGAGAAGAAGAAAGAAAATTTATAATTTAGAGCGCAAAATGAAGAAGATGCGCCGCGATAAAAGTCGTAAGCATTTCTTGGGTGGAGTATTTAAACAGAGGGTGGGGAAGAAATGCAAGAGAAACGTTAAGTAGGATAGTCTTCGGCCTAGCATAAAAGTTTGGAGCAGTGTAATTGCACCAGAAACATGGTGAGTGTTTTGTTAGATGCAGCATATGATATTTGAGGGTAAGTCAAACAACCATTTACCGGTAGAATGAGCACGAATCACTATATGATAGTAGAACATTAAATGGTAAAGATGGACTGCTCTCTGGGATATTTTTATGGATGTGAAAGACTAGAAGAGACAGAGAGAGATATGAAAGAATAGGAGAGTGAGGTTGGAGTGAAGATGGATGAGCCAGATTGAGAGGAACACATGGCGTAGATGCAAGAAGAGAGAGTGGGCCAAGAAAAAGATGGGAGTGTGGAGACCGGAGGGAACGCAGAGAAAGAGATGGGGAGAGCTCGGTGGAGGACTCACTGAGAATAGTACAGAATGTGCTGCCCGCATGGCACAGAGGAAATATTTAAGCTCTACAAGATGAGGAAGATTTAGCAGCTGATGCTAGTCCCATGAAGCCCTGACCCTTCCTACATGGGGAGTGTGTTTAAGCAGATGAATAATAATAAATAATGGTTTAATAATAATAATAATAATAATGTCAATGTATTAATAATAATAATAATAATAATGAAGAACAATAATAATAATAACCCACTGTAATCTACAGAACCTTCCTGTGAGTAACTAAGACATTCTCTCATGAAGGAGAACTTCAATTGAAGAAGCTTTTGTACAGTCCCGGAGAAAGAGGACGATCATGTTACACTTATTGCATTTCATTTTAAGTCAAAAGAGAAAGTGAAACTCTCCCAATTAAATAATAATAATAAGACAATAATAGATGAAGAATAATAATAATGAATAATAATAAAATACGAATAATAATAATAATAATAATAATAAATAAAAATAAAAACACAATAATAAATTTCAATTCCCCAATTGATGGTGCGCGAGGAAAACTAGTGACGAGTAGGAAATATTTCGGTGGAATGCAGAGGCAACTGGGCAAAACACTTGACATCCCCTTCCGGGCGTAATGGCTCTTCGACTGGGGATACACCTTTCATCCCTCATAAATATTTTAAATTTCCGCATTACGATCACTTCCACTACAAGTTAAATGAAGGTCTACCTATATTTGACAATTTTTATAATGGAAGTAAGTTCACATTTCTATCTTTTTTGCCAGCAACCACTTGATGTAACAAGCCTGAGATAATAAACTGATTATAAAACTACCCCTGTCTTTACAAAATAAAAAAATGTGATTTGAATCTATGAAAATAGGCTCATTTCATCTTTTAAAACAAAGTATAAATGTAGTTAGTAAATACAAATAAATTACTAATTCATTGTAGTAAAATTAGTAAATATTTATTTAATTATTTATTTCACGAAGATACTAGATTTTATATTCAAAACTTCTCCACGAGTAAACCTATGACTTTACAAGAATCTCCTTCTTGGTCCTCGGTTTTTTATATAATTTGCTTCAAGTATCTTTTTTCCTTTGAAGATCCAACTTTCTTTTCTTTCTTTTTCTGTTTTTAAATTGTCTATATACTTCCTTTCTTCTCTCTCCTAAGATCATGACGGAACTATAACATCCTAATGATTATCTTTCTTTTAAGTCTTGTAATTCCTTTTGTTGAAGCTTTATTACTACTCCCTCTCCATTTGAAAACTTTCAAACCTGTTCCTAAATAACTGAAGGAAAATAAAAACAAACACAATGTTTGGAATCCATTCTTCTTGTGGTTTTATCCAACAAGGCTACAGAAATCATTATTACAAAATAATAATAATTAATAATAATAATAATAATAATAATAATAATAATAATAATAATAATAATAATAATAATTATAATAACAATAATGCTTAAGTTTGTATGAAAGTTACTTTGTAATAAACTAAAACCATTGATTGCTTTTTCAGCGGAAGATCGCCATAATACGTCAAACCACATTTCGCAAAACCATTGAAGGAACAAACAAAGCTTCAATACTGAGAAGATCGAAATATCATCTAATTATATATAGAGAAAGATAGAGAGAGAGAAAGAAAGTGATAGAATAGAAAGATAGCATATACTATATGTTATATATATAAGTATAGGTATATATATGATATATATATATACATATATAGTAAGTATAAGAGATAGTGAATATGTATATAGTATATATATATTATATACATATACATATATACATATATGCTAATATTTTGGCTAAAGGAAAAGGCTCTGAGTGACTTGAAGAACTTATTTGGTGAAGAACATGGTGCAAGCCAGGAGCAGCAGTGAGAGGAGGACTCAAACTTTATTGAAACAATGATTGAGAAAATGAAGGAGAAAGAAGAATAAATTGTGTTTTTGGGTTTCATGGATTTGCAACAGCATGATAGGATTAATAGGGAAGTGCTATGGCAGGTGTTAATTACATATGGCAAGGGTATGTGCTTTCTGAATGGAATCAAAAGTATAAATGATAATGAAGCGTGTAAGAATAAATGGGGCTAAGTTGGTGATTAGGATTAACAGTTGAGTAAGACAGGGTTGTGTTATGTCTCCTGGTTATTCAATTTGTAAGGTCTTAGTTAAGAAAAGAATTTGAGGGCATGTTAAGAAACAAAAGCTAGAGTTCAGGGAGAACTATGAGTGGAGGGTGCCCCCACCTATTATATGCGGATGATTTGGCCCTGTGTGGTGAATCTGGAAGAGAGTTTGAGAGGATTGGTAGAGAGGATTGGCAGGGTGCGGCATGCTTGAGGTTTGAAAGTAAACGTAGATAAGAGGAGGTTGTGGTTGTGAGGAGAATAACTCCTGCCAGTGTAGTTGCTGATGCAGGAGCAGCTGCCGGAGTTGCGTCTGAGCTTAAATATTTAGGTATATGTTGGATGAGAAGAATGAAGCAGTGTGTAGGAAGAAAGTTGTGAATGGCAGGAAGGTGGTTGGTAATTAAACTGTTAAGAATGGGGCGGGTGATCTAAGTGTATTGAGTGCTAGGTCTTCCATGAGTGCGTTATTACCTGTGTTATTGGGAAGAGTAGTGAGAATATGGTCTGAATAAGAAGTATAGATCTAAAGTTCAATGTGTTCAGATGGACAATCTTAGGTAAGCTAGGTGAAGAATTGAAAAAGTGAATGAAACGTGCTAGAGAGTGCAGTGTGGTGTGAAGAAAGGGCAAATGAGAGAATAAAATTGAGTAAGTTGAGATGGCTCCGGTCATATGGAGCTGATGAATGATGTCGGTTGTTAAGCGACAATAAAGGAGTGTGTTGGGAACCGACCGTTGGGAGACCGAAGAAAAGTGGATTGAGTCAGTAAACGAATGTCTGAAGGAGAAATGTGCGAGTTTGGTAGAGGCGAAAAAGAAAGGCAGGTGCGCAACAGGAGTGAATGGCGGGGATTGTGAGGGTTGTGCGGTTGTGGCCCACCTGGGCCAGTGGATAAACCCCCCTTACATGGACGATCTACCATAGTGAGGGTCCACCGCTGTCCCATGAAGCTTTAGGGTGATCTGACTGCGACGAGTTCTTACCAATTAATGGTACCGAGGGGCGGTAAGGCTGGGCTTTCGACTTGCATGCCATGTTCTTCTACTGCTTTTCTTTTTCCGATGCCTGCTACGCACCTTACTACCATTCTTGGAAAATAGAAGAAGATAAAGAAAGAAAGAAAGAAAAGATATATATATATATATATATATAGGCAGTTAATATAGATATAGATATAGTTATATATATATATAAGGTTATAATATATATAAGATGAGGAGGAAAAAGGTTATACATATATATATATATATACAGTATATAGTTACTCTTATGAGAATAGATATATTAAGGTTATTTATTATATATATATATATATTATATAAAATCAGGGATGCAGAGATACCAAAGTGTTTATTGATACTGATATTAAACCTCCCAGCTTGGTTGATACTGAGTGCCAGTTTTGCTACAAACTGTCTGATACCAACAACCAATAACAATTTATTATATTATAGTGTATGTTAGTATTCTTTGTTTGGTATCATAGTTTTGACTTATTTAGAATAGAATAACATAACTTTCCTAATTGTTGTTTAACATTCAAATGGAATAATTTACTAGTTTTGCTCATTAAGGAGTCGTTGAAGATTAGTCAAAATAATTTGCCTGAAAAATATCCAATTAACAATTATTCAAATAGAAAATAAGAAATCATAAAGGTTATAAATAGATTGAGTACATATTCACAACAGAAATCTGGATGACGTTTACCAAAGTAAGAAGTGAAATCAATTATAATCTTACATGATTGAATTAACTATACTGAATGATATTTTATAATATAATTTTCCATTTTATTCAGACTTTAACCTGAACCTAACCTAGCCTCTAACAACAAGAATCATATGTTTATAAAAATCCCCAGGTAATGATCACCATCACAATCTCTGATAATTAATCATAAAAAGTAAAAAAAAAAAATAAAAAAATTTTATTTCTTAAATTCTTATCAAATATTCATTTACCTCCATCGCAATTATGTTCAATTATATATTATTATATTCAAGAAATTATGGCCATTTTAAAAATTTTAATCTGAACAACTGTTTTTTAAAATGTTTTAAAATAATTACTGTCATATGGGCTACGTCCCATTCTAATAAGAAATCAAATACATTCCTCCCAGAAGTACTCCACAATTTAAAATATACAGAACAGAAATAACTGTGATGAAAGGATGCAACTAATAAACCATTTTTAACAACTTTTTTCATAAGTAATTTAAGATTTATGTATACTTATATTTTATTTTTACCTAAAATCCAAAGTTTATATAAATTTAAAGAAACCTACCTTTGTGTCTTCCGTAATAACGCCACAAGCCACCTTTTCTCCAAGGACCCACATTTCATATGTTTGGCATCGAATACTTTTATTGCAAAATTCAATAGTTTTCTTGAGATAAACAACAGTGTTGATCTGAGAAAAGAAGGGAGAAATGGAATTTAGAATAAGGGCTTATGTAAATTTCTAACAAATATGAAGTATATTTAATCTAAAGAACTAATTACAACATTATTTTATAAAAATAAATTAAAATTAAAGCTGAAGATCTTTTCAATTATGGTTTTTAATTACATAGGTGTCAAGTAAAGAGATACATAATTAGTTTATGAAAATCTTAATTTTAAAAAATCATGAAAAGACAATGGAATTTTCAAGATATCATAAAAGTAATAGTAGCAGTAGCAGTAAAAAAAATTATATGATAATAAAAAAAATTTTACAAATAAAATTAAATAGATTTTCAAGATAATAATAATATAATAAATTAAATTTCAGAATTAAGAGAAATAATATCACATATTAACCTTATTTTTACAAGTTAGTAAACCAACAGACAATAACAGTAAATATTAGTTTAAGGTCCTCATTTATCGTGCACAGCGTACATTACAAAAAAAATTTAAAAAGATTAATTAAAATAATTTTACAGTATAATAAACAAATGTTTTATCAAAAATCCTACTGTTTTTAAGTCTCCCATAATTGATCTACTGTTAGAGTTATCTTTAAATGTTAGTTCAAGAAGCTCCAAAGCCAGACTTAGGATCAACTTCTGCTAACAATAACATCTTTGTAAGGACGCAGCTGAAAAGTACTTGCTATATTCTGGCTCCACACTTATTGTATCTGCTTCTTTTTAAAATAAAATGAATGCAATACAGATTCTGATTATCAATCAATATTAATGTTTGTTTTGATTTAAGTGTATAAAAGAAAGAAAACTGTATATAACTCTTAAAAATTTTTTTACCTTTTGGTAAAAGGAACTTTCAGTGTAATGAGGGATTTGGTAAAGAGCAATCTAGGGCCACGTTCATCTTCCTCCAGGTGATACTTTGGCCAATATCTCCTTTTAACATTTGGGACCAGATCCTTTAATATTAACCAACAACTCGCTGTCTGGAAAATATATATATATATATATTATTATTTGTTGTTATATATTAGTTATATTGGGTTATATGTTATGCTTGGCGTTAATATATATATATTATATATATATATATATATGTTGTTGTTGTTTATTGTATGTTATTATTATTATTATTATTATTTATATTATATATATATATATATATATATATTATAAGTTATTATTATTATTATGCTGTTAGTTATTATTATTATTACATATATATATATATATTATTGTTACCTGCATATATAGAGATCTTGTATATTGGTTAATATTACTGTTATTGCTATATGTAATTATTATATATATATAGAGATACAAAGAGTTATTATTATTACTATTATTTATTATTATTATATTATTGTTATATTATTAAGGCATACGGTATATAGAGTAACGTGATACATATATATACATATATATATATATATTATATATATTATTATTATATTATTATATATAATATATTATTGGTTGTCATTATTATAGTTTTGACTATATATATATATTATTGTTTATATAAAGATATAAAGATATATATATTTATATATTATTATTACATATATTATTATTATTATTACTATATTATTATATTATTACATATATTATATATATTACTACTATATATATATTATTGCTTTGTACATGAAACGCTGTAATGCATGCCTCCTCGGAGATAAGATCGCCGAACGGCCGTCTAATTTCGGCGAAATTGTATGAATCGGGCATGTAAGCGTATTATAATGTCAGGAGGAATAACTGTTGAGAGCAGACGTGATGAATGTATTTAGAAAGGGAAGTTTGATTTGATATTTGATTTGCTCGTGACTGAAACAAAGATGAAAAGTAATGGTGAAATGGGGTGTGGTGAAATGTGTGTGCTGGTGTGGTGGAAAATGCGAGAGGGGAGAGAAGGAGTTGCAATCTTGATGAGTGACTTGTGGTATAGAGCTATGTTAGACTTTGTGTGAGTGTGTGAGTACTAGAATCTCTAATGGTTAAATTTAAGCTTGAAAAGGTCAAGGTATGTGTGGTTGGGTGACTAATGGTCCATCTGAGGGAAATGCTGAAGAGAGTACGATTCTTCTGGGATAATCCGAATGATGTTTGATGGGGTGAGCAGAAGCTTCAGATTGAAGTGTTGGGGGACCTGAATGGTTGATAGGTGATCAAAAAAGGATGGTGGACAACAGGTAGTTTTGAGGTGTCGGGAGAAACAGAATGGTAGGAAGGTGATGATTTTATTTCTGTGAGGAGAGAAGTATGTGTGCGGGCAATAATTTTAAAACACAAGAGTATGCCCATATAGTATTCGTGGGTGTAGGTAGAAATGGTAGCGAGGCGAAAAGTATGATTGATTTTGTGTTGGTGAAGAAGGAGACAGCTGAAGTAATGTGTTGGGTGTGCAAATCGTTAGTAAGCGAGGAATGGGATTATCAGGATCATTATGTTGCTCCCATGTAAAATTCAAGCTAGGTGGGGCTGGATGTGGAGAGTGAAAAGGCAGATTAATGGAAGAAGTGGTTAAAATTAAGAGCAGAAGTTTTCAAGTGAACAAGGGGCAATAAGGATGGTATGTTGAACGTCGCAAAAGTAAATCAGCGTCAGAATGTGAACATGTTGAAACTGAATAAATTGGGAGCAAATTCATCTGCAATTGTTAGCAGTGCAAAAGAAGTATGTGGATGTGCTAAGGTAGGAAGTAAGAATGTTAACAGTGAGGTGGGAATGAAGAGGTGAAGCGGTTAAAGTAAAAGAAGCGTGGTTGAATGTACCAAAAGCAAATGATGAAGTTTCAAAAGAAAAGATGCTTGGAATTATAAGGAGGAAAAAAAGAAATACTAGTGCATACATAGGAGAAAACAAGAAAGGTAAAACAGTTTGGAAGGAGTGGGATGAATGGGGACTTACAGTGGAATAGGAAGCTCTGGAAGGAAAGGTGAAAGGTTAAGAATGAGAAATAAGGGAAAACCTGCTTTGTAATAATACTGAATAGGGGATGCAAATGCTTGTAACAGGATGAAATGATGTGAGGGGAGTGTGGAAAGAACACTAGGAGAATCTGTATAAACATTGGCAGAAATGAGAGGTGATAGTGAATGTGCGTGTGTGGGTTTGATGGTGCAAGAAGCAGAATAGGTATTTTGGGAGGAGCAGAGGTTATTAGCAAGTGAGGAGGTAATGGGAGGAGAAAGCTGAAGAATGGTAAAATCTGTATAGATGAAATCACGGGTGAAATGATCAAGAATGAGGCCAGATGGTGACTGATTGGATTTGAAAGTTGTGTAATAAAGCGTCTATGGAGGGTATAGTTCCAAGGGATTGTGGAGAGCTGGAAATAGTACCCTTACTAAGGGCAATTGAGATAACTAGAAATTATAGGTGGGAATTAGTTTTATTGAGTGTTTGTAGGGAAGATATATCGTGGTATTTTGGTCGAAAGAGCGTGTCGAGTGTGACTGGAAGGACTGATTGGTGAAAGAACAAGGTGTTAAGTGTGGTAGAGGATGTGTGGATCAAAATCTTACAATGAAACAAATGATTGAGAAAATGAAGGGGGAAAAAAGAATAAATTGTTAGCTTCTAGGTTTTATGGATTCTGCAACAGGCGCATGATAGGGTTACTAGGGAAGCTCTATGGCAGGTGTTAGTGATATATGGTGGGTGGTAGGCTTCTCAGAATGGAATCAAAAGTATGTATGAGGATAGTGAGGCGTGTGAGAATAAATGGTGTCAAAGCAATATCCAAGAGTATTAATAGTGGGGTGAGACAGGGTTGTGTTATAGTCTCCTTATATTCTATTTTAGCATGGAGGTAGGGTTAGAAAGAATTGTGATACGGTGGTGGCAGGAAATGGTGTTAGAAAATGATGGAGATGAGCGGAGGTGCCCTACCCATTATATGCGGATGATTTGGTCTCTGTGTTGTGAATCTGAAGAGAGTTTGAGTAAACATTTTGGTAGAGAGATTTCCACAGGGTATGTAAAGAGGCCTGAAAGAAAACAGAGCAGATAAGAGTAAGGTTATGGTTGGGTGAGGAAGATAGCCCTCAGTGTAAAGTTGTTGTTAGATGGTGAGTAAGAAGGGAACAAAAGTAAGTTCCAGCTTAAATATTTGGGGTATGTGTTGGATGAGAAGGAACGATGACAGAGTGTAGTAGGAAAAGCTGTGAATGGTAGGAAGGTGGCTGAAAAGTTAAAATCGTTGGAGAATGTAAAAGGACTAAGTCTGAGTGGCGAAAGTAGGGTCCTTCAAAGGGCTAAGAGGGTAGCGTTGTTACCTGTGTTATTATATAGCAGTGTAACTATGGCGTGGAATAAGAAGTATAGATCTAAAGTCTACCGTGTTCAGATGGACAATCTTAGTTAAAGAAGGTGTGAGAAGAATTCAGATAAAATGAGGAATGAACATATTAGAGTTGTGTGGTGAAGAAAGGTAAACGAGAGAATAAAATGAAAGTATGTTGAGATGTTTGGTCATGTGGAAAGGATGAATGGCAATCGGTTGGTTAAGCGATGTATAGTGCTGAGTGCGCTAAGGAAGACCTGTTGGGAGACCAAGAAAAGATGGAGGGATGGTGTTAAGAAATGTTGGGGAGTGAGAGAAATGTGTGAGTTTGGCAGAGGCGCAGAAGAAAGGTGCATGATAGGAGAGAATGGCGGGTGTTGTAAGGGGGTATGGTTGTGCCCCACTCTTGTTCCAGGATGAACCCCTACACTTGACGACTTACCATAGTATGGATCCGCCACGGTCCCATGAAGCTCTAGGTGGATTTTCTGATTGCATGGCGAGTTCTTACCAATTACAACGCAGGCCAGAGGGGCGGTAAGGCTAGACTTTCTTTCTCGACATTTGTCATGTTCTCTCCTACTGCTTTTCTCTTTTCGATGCCAGCGCACCCATCCTAACTTGGGAAATAAAAAGGGCAGATAAAGAAAAGAAAGAAAGAAAGAAATATATATATATATTATTATTATTGATATTATTGTTATTGTGAATATATTATCATATACTCATTATATATACAGCATATATATATTATTATTAATATATATATTATTACATATATATATTACGGTATATATATATATATTTTGCTAGAAGCTACATATATTATTATTATTATTATATATTATTGGTTATTATGGATATTATTATTACATATTGTCATATCGGTTAAAGAAGATGAATATTATTGGGAGTTATGCTATTCATACATACCTACATACATATACATACATACACACATACTCATTTATACTGGCCACTGGCTGGTCATTACACAGATGTAATCGAAGTCTCAGGTCTCCGCGCCGCCGAACCTCCGCCGGAACCTCTCGATTTGAGTCTGCCCGTCGGAACTGCTGTTGGTTCCGGCCGAAACTAACCGAACTTTCTACTTTATCAAATGTCTTTCTTAATAAAATTCAGTAATTGATTTGTCATTTATTCATACAGTTATGATTATGCATAAAAATAATATTGAAAAATTGATTTACAGTCTCCTTCAGAACGCGGCGCGGCGTTAGGTTCCTGACCCCCCGCGTTATAGGCGATATCGCGTATAACTTTAAACCCCCTGAAAAATCATTAATTTAAAAATTTTTACCTTTGTATAAGGTGAATAAAATAGCAACAGTATTTTATTTATCCTTATAATAATTGAATAAATTTGAAGATACAATGTTATTTACAGAACAGTATATAAACATATTTTATTGACTAGTTAATTAGGTAGGATATTTATTACATTACAAAAACAGTACTGTACTACATATCTTAAAATGAGCAAAAAGTTTTTAGTTTCTTAAATGAAAATATACAATGGAATGTAAACCTCTCTAAATTCGCTGTCTAATTGTTTTGAGATATTTAATTGAATAGCCTGTCTAAGCCTGATATAATATAAAATTTTAAAGTTTAGCCAATTGCGCACAAAAATAGTTTTTCCTTTCTCTCTAAATTCACAAATGAAGTTGAAGATGTAAGAGACTAAGGCAGTCCAGAATCTGTAGGTTGTATTGGCTGCTTTTTTAATACAACGTTATCGGTAATTGACGCTTTTGTTTTTTAGCTCACCAAATATTTCTTTTTTTCTTCTTTCATTTTCTCATTATCCTAACATATGTATGTATCATTTTAACTTTATTTTTGCAATTTTAATTTTTTAATTTTATCTTTAAATAAATAAAAGATTCTAATAAATCTAATTTTATTTTTGTAATTTTGTAATTTTAATTTTTCTTTTTAATATCTTTTTTGCCAACCGCAGTATAGCAATATCGCTAGTTTCATAAGACCATCGCGGCTCACTAGGATCACGACTGTGGCTGTGAACAAATATCATGATAAAATGACCTTCGACTCTATACCTTAAAACTTTAAATATGAAATATTTTCAATCCAACGGGTAGCTTTAATACTCTAGGAAAACTTGTATTATTTTTGATTTTGAGATTTTCTTATTTTTTTTTTTATTTTTTTTTAATTACTATTTTTATAAAATTAGTTAATAATCCTACTCATGCCTAATTAATAATAAGTCTATAAATATAATTATTTTTAGTTTAATTAAGCTATTTAAAATATTATTGAAAGAGGAAGGAAAGTTAGAGTTGATAGCATATTATGCTACTGTATATATATATATATTGTTATATAGTATATATATATATATAAGGTTATATATATTAAGGTTATTATAGCATATGAAGTTATAGAGGAGAGATATATATATATATATATATATATATATGTGTGCTTTTTATATAATTTTTATAATATCTGAGTACTCTAATTTTATTTATTTTTGTTAAAAATGACTGAAACAAATACTGATTAATTAACTTATTATGTAGTATTTTGAAATATACTTATCATTAATAGTAATAGCTAGGATTAATTATTAATTTTTAAAAAAAGTGGTCTAAAAATAAAAAAAAAAAAAATAAAAATCATGATTTTTCATAAAAATTGGCTATATCAGCCAATTTTGCAACTAAATTTTCTTTTGTGCCAATCCTGCTCTGTAGAATCTAGACCTGGGGATAAATAAAATTTGTACAAGGCATTATTTAGATTATTATTATTATTATTATTATTATTATTATTACTATTATTAGTTATTATTATTATTATTATTATTATTAGAAGAAATTAACTTTAAAAAGGAAAAATATTACAAAACAAAATATTAACTAAACCGTTTAAGCAAAAAAATTTAATTTTTAAAAACAATATATATAATTTTTTTACTTAAAAATGAACTTATTTTGAATCTTGAAATGTTGTGGTGTAGGAAAATAAGTTGCTCTCCATGTTGTGAGTTAAACGTCATCTCTGATCCTCAAACACGTTACCCGCTCCGAAAAAAAAAGGTTTTTAAACTTTGAAGACCAGAGAATCCTTTGATGGGCTGCTGCGCTTCCAGAAGCCCTCGACTGCAGCCCTCGGACGGGCACACAGGCGCACATGCATCGTTTCCAGAGCCTGCTTATAGCACTTCTACGCTAATAAACAAACATATTAGGCGCCCTTTGTTAAATCCGATTCGGGAATTAATAAACGTGGCGGGCTGCGCTGGAAGAAAACTTTTGTTTACAAACAAATCTTCTTACAAAACATGTGTCGGAAATGGCTTGCCAAAATTTTTAAATATTTCAGAGTTAAGTTTTATATTAAGGATACTAATATATCGTATCATTTACAAAATAGTGATTATTATTGCTAAGTATAAGAGCCTGCGCATGAGTGCAGCGAAAGATCCATTAGGGTGGCAAGGTCGAAAGTGATATGATATATATATACAAGGTTGTATATATATAGCGATATGGAGCAGGAAGAAGAAGGGTTGGCTGGTTAAGAAGAGTAGCGTTGGCATATTATTATTGGCTATATATATATAGATATATATACTTGTTATTATTAAGGTTATTACATATATTGTATATATATAAAATTATATTATTAAGGTTATTAGTTATATATATATATGAAGTGGCGGAAGACCAGAGTCCTACAAAGTTTTCAGCAGAATTGTGAGAAGTCGATACGTTAACCAATTATTTGACGACACA